>JABUQX010041887.1:0-39998 GCA_015478945.1 Trachelipus rathkii
ATTGATACAGTACACAAACTAATATTATACATGCTGAATGGGAACGGTGTCCAAAAGATATCATCCCTCTAGGATGTATGCCCTACCACTTTGAAATACAACGCCCCATATTTTCGCGACCGCGTAGTAATATACGTGCCGGCGGTTTCATCGGCTGTTCCGCACCGGTTCGCGCTTGCGGGCGCTTCTTGCGTTTTGGCTTCACGTGATCTACTATAAATCTAGTGAATTAATTATTTTCTTTTAGTGAAATTAATAATTATTTCCTCAATGTAAGTATTTATTGTAAATATATGATAAACACTTAGTAAAAATAAAACATTTAATACAAATCAGATAACATGTGCACCGCTTAACAGCTAAAATGACTATATTTTAAAATGAGTTTGGGTCTTAAAAGATAATAAACACACCTGTCAAAATACAAGTTTTAAAGAACAAAGGTAATTTTCAAAAGACGATAAAATAATTCTCGACCAATCACATACGAGGGCATATAGAGATAAGGATTAGACCAATCACAAGTAAGGAGAACATTTCCTTCTTACCTGCTTAGGATCTTACCGATCCAGCATGTTTCAGTTTGAAAATAATTTATAAAATACGAACGATGAAATTACCTGCCCATTTTTAAATGGTGCGCCTTTCTCTTTTGCGTTCATATTCTTCACACACTCATCCTCCAGGCAACAATATTACTAAACGCACATTATCCACATATCATATACACATGATTAAAGTACACACCCCACTCTTAGATAAACCTTACAGACCATCCACTACTCATATCCTGTGTGGCGGGGGAGAAGAAATTTCCCACATCGTATGTCCCTGCGTGTCGTAGAAGTCGACTAAGGGGCGGTGGTAGTTGGGTTGGCTGCCTACTACCATCTATTTCTTGCCAGGAATGCTAATGCAAGGCCCCCCCCTCCCCGGAAAAAAAAAAAAAAAAGAAAAACAAAGAAATTTAGTTTTGGAAAAAAAAAAAAAAAAAATTTCCGCCCCCGTTTTAAAACGGACCCCCCGCTTTTTTCTTTTAACCCCTTTCCGGGGGCCGGAGGAAAAATTGGTATTGGGAAAAATTCCCCGTAAAATGGGGTTTACATGGAATGTCAGAGGAATAAATGTTGAGGACAAGAGGAGAGAGGTGATGGATTTATTTAGAAAGGGCAAATTTGATTTGCTCGCTGTGACTGAAACAAAGATGAAAGGAAAAGGTGAAATTAAGTGGTGTGATGTGAAATGTGTGCGTGCTGGTGTGGAAGAGAATGAGAGAGGAAGAGAAGGAGTTGCATTTTTGATGAGTGACCTGTGGTATGAAGCTATGGTAGACTTTGATTGTGTGAGTCCTAGAATTCTAGTGTTTAAATTTTAGTTTGAAAAGGTCAGGTATGTGTGGTTGTGACGTAAGGTCCAACTGAGGGAAACGTTGAAGAGAGTACGATTTTTTGGATAATCTGAATGATGTTCTGGATGGGGTGGGGTTGGAGCTTCAGATTGATAGTTTTGGGGGACCTGAATGGTTGGAAATAGGTGATCAAAAAGGGAATGGTATAACAGGTGGTTTTGGGGTGGCGGGGGAAACATGAGAATGGTAGGAAGGTGGATTGATTTCTGTGAAGAGAGAGGTTTGTGTGTAAGTAATACCTTTCTTTAAACTCAAGAGTATCCATAAGTATACTAGAGTTGGTGTAGGTTAGAGATGGTATCGAAGTGAAAAGTATGATTGATTTTGTGTTGGTGAAGAAGGAGATGTTGAAGTATGTGTTGGATGTTAAATCAGTTAGGGTTTAGGAATGGGATTATCGGATCATTATGTTGTTCTATGTAAAATTAAGTTAGTGGGGGCTTGGATGGAGAGGAAGGTGATACGAAAGGAAGTAGGTAAATTAAGAGTGAGAAGTTAAGTGTGCAAGATAATAAGGATAACGTATGTAAGAGCGCTCGCTAGTAAAACGGTTGAAATGTGAAACAAGTTGATACTGGAGCAAATTGGGGGCAAATGAAAGGAAGCAATTGTTTTAGTGCAAAGGAAAGGTGTGTGGATGTGCTAAAGTAGGAAGTAAGAATGTTAACAGCGAATGGTGGAAATGAAGAGGTGATGAAAGCGGTTAAAGGTAAAAAAGAAGCGTGGTTGAAATGTACTAAAAGCAAATGATGAAGATTCCAAAGAAAGAATGCTTGGAATTATTAAGGAGGAAAAAAGATAATACTAAAAGTGTATACGTAGAGAAAAACAGAGGTAAATGAACAGTTTTGGGAAGGAGGATGAATGAGGACATACAAGGAAATTAGGAAAGCTCTTCTGGAAGGAAACGCGAAAGGTTAAGATGAGGAATAAGGGGAATTCTGCTTAGAATAATGATTAGGGATGGGTGCTTTTGTAACTGATGAAATGGATGTGAGGGGAAGTGTGGAAAGTAACAACCTTCGAAAATCTGCACAATATTAACAGTAATGATGAGGTGTTAGTGAATGTGTGTGGTTTTGATGGTGCAAGAAGGAATAGGTATTTTGGGGATGAGGTTATTAGTAAGGAGGAGGTAATGGGTAGGGTGAGAAAGTTGAAGAATGGTAAATCTGCAGGATAGAATGAAATTACTAGTGAAATGATCAAGAGCGGAGGCGAGATGGTGATTGATGGGATTTGGAAGTTGTGTAATAAAGCGTTTAGGAGGGTATAGTTCCAAGGGATTGGAGGAGAGCGGTAATAGTACCCTTATGTAAGGGTAAGGGAGAAAAGGGGAACTGTAGAAATTATAGGGGAATAAGTTTATTGAGTGTTGTAGGGAGGGTATATGCTGGTATTTTGGTCGAAAGAGTGCGTCGAGTGACTGAGGGACTGATTGGTGTAGTGAAGAACAAGGTGCGTTAGGAGTGGTAGAGAATGTAGTGGATAAAAAATTAAAAAAAAAAAAAAAAATAGAAAGAAAATGAAGGAAAAAAAAGAAAATAAAATTGTGTTTAAGTTTTTATGGATTTGCAACAGCGTATGATAGAGTTAATAGGGAAGCGTTATGGCAGGTGTTTAGTGATATATGGTGTTGGGTGGTAAGGCTTCTGAATGGAATCAAAGTATGTAGACGATAGTGAAGCGTGTGTAGAATAATGGTGTCAATGGTTTATTGGTTTTAGGATTTAATAAGCGAGTAAGACAGGGTTTGTTATGTCTCCTTTGGTTATTCAATTTGTATATGGGATGGGGTTATGAAAGAATTATGAGGTGGGGGATGGCAGGAAATGGTTGGTTAGAATGGTGGAGAATGGAGTTGAGTGAAGGGTGCCTAACCTATTATATGCGGATGATTTGGTTCTGTGTGGCGAATCTGAAGAGAGTTTTGAGAGGATTGATAGAGAGATTTGGCAGGGGTGTGTGAAAAAGGAGGGGCTTGAAAGTTAAACGTGGATAGAGGTAAGGTTATGGTTGTGAGTGGGGACACTCCTCAGTGTGAAGTTAATTTAGATGGTGAGCAGCTAGAACAAGTGTCTAGGTTTAAATATTTAGGGTATTGTTGGATGAGAGGGAAACGGACGATGGCAGAAGTGTATGTAGGAGTTGTGAATGGCAGGAAGGTGGCTGGTGCATTAAATCGTTGGTGAATGCAAAGGGACTAAGTCTTGAGGTGTGCTAGGGTCTTACATGAGGGTATGTTGTTACCTGTGTTATTGTATGGTAGTGAGACTATGGTCTGGAATAAGAAGTATAGATCTAAAGTTCAATGTGTTCAGAATGGACAATCTTAGGGGGTGTGCTAGGTGTGAGAAAGAATTGATAAAGAAGAGGAAATGAAACGTATTAGACAGAGTGGTGTGGTGTGAAGAAAGGGATAAATGAGATGAATAAATGAAAGTATGTTGAGAATGGTTTGGTCATGTGGAAAGGAGAATGATAGTAGGTTGGTTAAGCGGATGTATAAGTTGGTGAGTGTGGTGGGAACCGACCGGCTTGGGAGACCGAAGAGAAAGTGGATTGAGTCGGTGAAGAATGTCTGAAGGAGAGAAATGTGAGTTTGGCAGAGGCGATCAGAATAAAGGTGCATGATAGGAGAGAATGGCGGGGTTTTGTATGGGGGCATGGTTCTGGCCCACCTGGGCCAGGGGGATGAACCCTTACATTGACGATTTACCATCGTGAGGGTCCGTCGCGGTCCCATGAGCTCTAGGGTGGATTTTCTGTCTGTGACGAGCCCTCACTAATTAAGGGTACAGAGGGGGCGGTAAGGCTGGGCTTTCTTTCGACGTTTGTCATGTTCTTCCTACTGCTTTTCTTTCCGATGCTTGTACAGCACCTTACCCCCAATCTTGGGGCAAAGAGGAAGGTGAAGAAAGAAAGAAAGAAAGAAATAATAATAACAATGATTCTTGTCTAAACTGGAATTACCTTTTGACCTGGTAATTAGGCTTAAATCAAGCCTGGGATAAAAAGGCTTATCCTATTTGACTAATTAGGCCTAACGTGTTATTCGCCACCAAATTTTACAGAAAAAGGTCAGTTTTGAAATATATTTTGACCTGGAATTAGCCTAAATCGCCCCGGGATACAAAAAGGATTATCCTAAATTAGGCCTAAAAGTAGTTATTTCAACACATTTTACAGAGAGAGGTCAGTTTCACGTATCTGTAAGGAGTGCGGGTTGTTCAGTAGCTTATTACTACGATACAGATGGATGGTCAATTGTCCCCAACAACCCCAAAACCACAACATGGATATAATAATAATATAAGAAATCCGATTATTTAAAAAAACTTTGAAATATTTTTAGTTTACATTGAGCTGAATAACTGATAATGTAAGTGAATAATTGTTATTTTTAAACAAAAACTTAGAATGATTTAATAAAATACATGTTATGTGCAGACAAGAACTTATTTATAGTTATTTTTATACTTATTTCATGGCTAAAGATGATGTAAGCAGTAAGTCAATAGAACATGGTTGGTGTAGAAGGGTGCTAGGGGCTGGCCTTACTGTTACTAATTTATTGCTTTAAGGTACGTAATATATTTTTTAATAAAATTCATAAAATTTGATTTACTATAACTTGTTTATAAACAAAAAGTATTAACAGTAAATAATAAATTCTTTGTTCCAAGATAATGATTGATTTATAGAAGTTTTAAGAAACTTTGAATAATTTTAGTTATAATTGAATCTTAGTTAATGTGTGTGTAAGTGTGTGTGTGTGTGTGTGTGTATGTGTGTGTGTGTATCTGGGTGAGTGTAAGTGTATATGAGTGTAAGTGTCTATGGGTGAGTGTTAAAGTGTATATGAGTGTAAGTGTCTATGGGGTGGAGTGTAATGGGAGAGTGTAAGTGTCTATGGGTGAGCGTAAGTTGTCTATGGGGTAGTGTAAGTGTCTATGGGGTTGGTGTAGTGTCTATGGAGGGTGTATGTGTGTATAATTGTCATAGTGTGTGTGTTAAATAATAGACATGAAGTAAATGACGCTAAGTTAAATAAAAATAATAATAGAATAATTAAAATAAAATTAATTAAAGTAATTAAAATAAATAATTAAAATAATTAAAATAAAATAATTAAATAAAATAATAAAACTAAAAATAATTAAATAAAAATAATTAAAATAAATAATAAATTAAAATAAATCATAAAATAATAAAATAAACTATAATAATAGAAATAATAAATAAAAATAATAAAAATAAATAAAAAGTATTAAAACAAAATAAAAAACATAAAGTATGTTAATAATATATGAGTTAAAGCAGTAAAAACATATGAGTTAAAACGCAGTAAAGCCAGTAAAACATATGAATTAAAGCAGTAAATAGAACGTTAAAGCAGTAAAGCAGTAAAACAAAAAAGCATACTAATCCCTTTGTTGCGAGGTAACAGTTCTATTGATTTACTGATTTACTGCTTTAAAGGTATGTAATGTTAATAAATATATGAGTTAAAGCAGTAAAACATTGAGTTTAAGCAAGTAAAACATGAGTTAAAAGCAAGTAAAACATGAGTTAAAAGCAGTAAACATATGAGTAAAGCAGTAAAGCAGTAAAAACAAAAGCATACTAATCCCTTTGTTGCGAGGTAACACATTAATTGATTTACTATTTTACTGCTTTAAAGGTGAGCAATGTGAATATCTAGATGGGTTAAGCCGCAAGACATATGAGTTAAAAGCAGTAAACATGAGTTAAAGCAAGTAAAGCGTAAAACAACAGCATACTAATCCCCTTGTTGTTATGTAACACCTCTATTGTTTACTGATTTACTGCTTTAAGGTATGTAATGTTTATAAATATATGAGTTAAAGCAGTAAAACATATGAGTTAAAGCAGTAAAACATGAGTTAAGCAGTAAGAGGTGAAAACCAAAAGCAACCTATGCCCTTTGTTTGGTAGGTAACACCTCCTATTGATTTTACTGATTTACTGCTTTTAAGGTATGTAATGTTAATTAATATATATGAGTTAAAGCAGTAAAACATATGAGTTAAAGCAGTAAAGCAGTAAAACAAAAGCATACTAATCCCTTTGTTGCTAGGTAACACCTCTATTGATTTACTGATTTACTGCTTTAAGGTATGTAATGTATATGTTTTTAGTAAAATTTCGTACAATTGTAGTAAAATAAAATGATTATATATCAGGCACTCTGGCTTTTTCTTCTTACATACAATTTTTAAAAATTTATAAATTAAAAAGTATTAAGTAAAAAATATAAAAGAAAAAAATAATGTTAATAAATATTGTGTTTAAATAATAATAATAGGTTCTGGTATGAGATACAGTTTAGGTTCGCAGAAAATGTTTTTAATAAAAGTGTTTAAGTGTGAAATAAAAATGAATGACTCATAGTATATATATTTTTCATTCGCGCGGGCGCACGCGGCGTGCGGGTACGCGGAAATATTGCGCCTGCGGGCGCACGCGGCGGGCGGGGACGCGGCGGGACGCACCTGCGGGTGCGGGGTCGTGGGCCTTCACGCTGAGGGATCATGCTGCGTCCTGTTGTTCAGCTTATGATCTAGGGGAAGACATCAATATTAGCTCTGTTCTATGATGGAGGGTAGAAAAGGCTAGAAAAGGTTAGAAAATGTATCAATGCTGCGGCATCAATCCATCAAAGTTGAGGCATCAATACTGAGGCATCAATGCTGAGGCATCAAAGTTGAGGCATCAAAGTTGAGGCATCAAAATATCGAGTGTGTAAGTGTATATGTATAATTTGTGTAAGTGTCTTATGGCTAGTGTAAGCGCTTATAAGTGTCATAGTGTGTATGTAAGTGTAAGTTTAAGTGTCTATGGTGAGTGTGAGTGTAAGTGTATATGGGCTAGTGTAAGTGTCATAGTGTATGTGTTTATAAGTGACATAGTGAATGTATGTATAAGTGTCATAGTGTATGTGTGTATAAGTGACATAGTGAATGTATGTATAAGTGTCATAGTGTATGTGTGTATAAGTGACATAGTGTGTAAGTAATATATATATATATATATATATATATATATATATATATATATTATATTATATATATATATATATATATATATATATATATATATATTTAAAGACTAACTCATAGTAGGAAGCATCCTAGCAACATGTAATATACACCAATCGATTCCTCATACCTTATAACCTAGGGGTAGACACCCATATTAGGGCTATTCTAGGCTCAGGGGAGGCTAGAAAAGGCTTGAAAAAAGTGGCACTCAGTTGGCACTATGTGGCACTCACTTGGCACTATGTGGCACTCACTTGGCACTCATTGGCACTCACTTGGCACTCATTGGCACTCATTGGCACTCACTTGGCACTCACACCTGGCACTCATAGAATACTCATAGAACACTAATAGAACACTCCTAGATACTTCTTACGGTGATTGGGAACCATCAAAGCCATCAAAAAAGCTACAAGGTCAAAAAGTTACAATGCCAAAAATTGTACCCTGGAATACAAAAGGGTTGACCGAAAAATTCCGGTTTCTCTCAAAATTGTCCCCCCATGGAAGACCAAAGGTGGCCGAAAAAAATAGGGTGCCGAAAAATTAGGGATGGCAAAAAATTAGGGTGGGCCAAAATTGACCCACGGAAGACCAAAGGGTTGGTAGTGTGTTTGTACGTGTGTCTATGTGAAAATGTAAGTGTCATAGTGAATGTGTGTATAAGTGTCATAGTGAATGTGTTTATGTGTGTGTGTGGGTAGGTGTGTGTGTGTGTGTGTGTGTGGTGTGTGGGTGTGTGTGTACCGCGTGTGTATAAGTGTAAATGTAAGTGTATATGGGTAAATGTAAGTGTCTATGGGTACATGTAAGTGTCATAGTGAATGTGTGTATAAGTGTCATAGTGAATGTGTGTATAAGTGTAAGTGTGTGTGTGTGTGTGTGTGTGTGTGTGTGTGTGTGTGTGTGTGTGTGTGTGTGTGTGTGTAGGTGTTCAAGTTAGGATAGATCCATACATACGTTCAAGTTAGGAACGAAATATGTGACGGGTGGGCCACGAGTGGCCAAAAAATTAGCGTGGGCCAAAATTGACCCATGGTATCTGGCAAGGTCAAGGCCGAAATATCATGGTCAAACAAGGTAAAGACATCAAAAAAGGGCTAAGCCCCTAAAGGGTGGCCAAAAATTAGGGTGGGCCAAAATTGACCCATGGAAGACCAAAGGGTTGGTCGAAAAAATTAGGGGGGGGGATACGTACAACGGATTTGGAGAAAAGGTCAAGGACAAAAAAAGGTAAAGACATCAAAAAAGGGCTAAGCCCCTAAAGGGTTTCCAAAAATTAGGGTGGGCCAAAATTGACCCATGGAAGACCAAAGGGTTGGTCGAAAAAATTAGGGTGGGGGACACGTACAACGGTTGCTGCGCAACCGTTTGGCGCAACCCTTCTTCGAAGGGTTGCAAAAAATTAGGGTTCCAAAAAAAATTTGGGTTCTCAAAAAATTTGGGTTCTCAAAAAATTTGGGTTCTCAAAAAAATTTGGGTTCTCAAAAAAATTAGGGTTGCCCAAAAAGGTCAAGGCCAAAAAGGTCAAGGCCCAAAAAGGTCAAGGGCAGGTAAAAATTCGAGCTCAAAAAAGGTCAAGGTCAGGTAAAAATCCCGTTGGTCAAAATGACCAGCGGTGTCCGGAATCCCGTACATACTACTGATGGGTTTGAAAATTATTTGAAGTATGTGTTTAGGTTAGGTTTGTAATTTATGTTTAAATTATTGATTTGTGTTTAAACTTGTTGTGTTTGCTGTGCTGATTTTTTGAGTAGGTTTCGTTGTTTGACCAAGTTTAAGATTTCAGGTGTAAGGGTGGGATTATATTTTTTTTAGGTATCCCCGAGGTATATATAGGTTTGAGGCTTTTTGAATTGTTAAAGTGAAGTTTTGGATAGCTGTGTTTAGTGTTGTGGTATTTGAGATTGTTATAGATTGAGTATTATTTTCTATGTATTTTGAGAATTTTGTCCAATCTGCTTTTTTGTAATTTGTGAAAGTTTTCCTATAAGTGTGGTTGTGTTAACTGGTAATTTGGTATTTTATGATTATGGGGAGGTGGTCAGAGTTTAGGTCGGTTTGTATTGACCATTGGAGGTTTGTGTGGAGATTTGGAGAGCATAATGTTAGGTCTGGGGGTGTATTTGATTGGGTTGCTTGTGGAGGAATTCTAGTGTGAAAGTTTTTGTTGTTGAGGATGTTTAGATGATTTAGATATGTTATTAAATGAATTCCTCTTTGGTCTGCACTTTGGTCTTTATACCATATTGGGTGATGTGCGTTGCAATCACCTCCTATTATGAGGTTTGGGAGGTTTGAGATGGGGGTGAGATTTGGGGTGTAGTTTTTTGGGGTAGTGTGGTGAGGTGTGATGTGGGATGTAAAGGTTTATTATGTTATGTGGCTTTTTGTTGATCATTATATTGAAAGATTGAATTTTGGTGGTATTGTCGTTTAGTAATGTTGTTGTGAGTGTGGTGGTGTTTGTGTATGGTAGTGAGTTATGTATGAGGGTTAATAATGTGTGATTTTTTGGGTTTTGTGGTGTGTAAATGGAATCGTATCCATAAAATTTGGGTTCAGGGTGGTTTTCAAGTGGAAGCGTACTTCTTGAATTATTTATGTTTTACATCGGACACTTCATCTTAGGTTAAGCTTTTCATTTTGATAAGCAATTTATAAATTAAAGATTTAATAAATAATAATAATAATAATAATAATAATAATAATAATAATAATAATAATAATAATAATAATAATAATAATAATAATAATAATAATAATAATAATAATAATAATAATAATAATAATAATAATAATAACGAAAGCAAGGGGTAGTAATAAGTACGACAAATACATCAAAAAGAAGAGAAGAAACTGTTTTTCTGGCACCGAAGTGTCTGTGCTTTCACTCCACGAAAAGGAAACTTCCTTCAATGAGGGGAAGATCCAATATTGGGGATTTTGGGACCCCATTTTAGCCCCCAGCTAAAAATGGACATAAAATTCTTAATTTACAGACAATTTTGATAAGGAAAACAGCAAACTGCAGCTTTTTTTGACCTCTAAAACGTCATTTTCGGGTATTTTTCTGTCTGTAGTCATTGTTTCGGCGTTTTCATTTTTTCAGAACCTAATTTTTTGACATTTTTTCGTGTCAACTTCTACAATTTTTTTCGAAATGACTTCAAACTTGAAATATACATAAATGGGTCTATTACGTACAAAATGTTAGAAGTAGTTTTTTGATTTTTGGAAAATTGTTCTCAGCAATTGAAAAAAAAGTAGGTTTTGAAATTCGATATTGCTGAGCACAATTTTCCAAAAATAAAAAAAAAACTACTTCTAACATTTTGTGCGTAATAGACCCATCTATGTATATTTCAAGTTTGAAGTCATTTCGAAAAAAATTGTAGAAGTTAATACGAAAAAATGTCAAAAAATAAGGTTTTGAAAAAATGAAAACGCCGAAACAATGACTGCAGAGTACAGACTCAGGAAAACACCGAAAATGACGTTTCAGAGGTAAAAAAAAAAGCTGCGGTTTGCTATTATCCCCATCAAAATTGTCTGAAAATTAAGAATTTTATGTTCATTTTTAGGTGGGGGCTAAAATGAGGTCCCAAAATCCCCAATTTCGGATCTTCTCCTTGAGAGGGTATATATATATATATATATATATATATATGATATATATATATATATATATAATATATATATATATATATATATATATATATATATATATATATATATATATATATATATATATATATATACTATATATATATATATATATATATATAATATATATATATCGTCGGTTCAATTCCAAAGACACGAATGTGCTAGTGTATAAGTCCCCTCGCATTCACTAAATGACCAATCATATTAATGATTTGCGTTTAGCATTAGAACAATATGTGAATAAAACAACGAACTAGTCTTGGAGGGGTTATAACTTTTCGAATATATTGTGTTTTCCGCTTTCAAGATTTTCAAAATCAATGCTGATGTCGGAGCACAAGTGAAAAGCATTTAATTAGAACATTCTCGGGTTTGGAACTAGACTGACGATATGGGGTGTTAAACAATCGTATTGGAAAGTGTAAATTGTCTACCTTATAGAAACTTTAAATTTTGAAAAGTAAATTGTCTACCTTATAGTTTTAAATGTTTCTAAATAGGTGGACACTTAAGAGTAAGAAAATGTTAAAAGTAGCAGAAAGAAAAAGGCTTATACATAGTAATTCCCAATTTAATTAAAATATAAGTTCAAAAATTAAATGTTACCTCATAATCCATTGCAAGTAAACTTGCTTTTAAGCTTCCTAAATTTCTTTTGAATCTATATCCGCGTTCACTGAACATCATAGAAACATTCACCGATTCAGTAGCTGAAATCCAAAATGGTTTTGGTTTTGTGAGTTTATCCAAAAATTTATGAACCCAATTACCTTTGAAGTAAATTGCATTTACGAGGACTAAGCATGTCAGTGAGTTCAGATCATCTGATAAATAAAATAAAAAGCTAATTTTAATACAGAGCAAGACAATTATGTATAATGATAAAATATAAATGTTTAGCACAATTCTCTAATATACTAGGAAAAACGGAAATATCATAGATCAAAAATACCCCAAATATTATACACGGATTTAAGTATCGTGTTCGTTCGATGGCTGGAGTGATCGTGTGGTTGAGATTCTAGGTCTATATAACTGCACTTTGGTATTCGGCGCGCGCTTTCCGCGGTGGTAAGTTGTGGCTTGAGCCCGGCGCCGGTCCGTGATGCTGCGGTACGCGTCCCTTGTGATGTTTGATTATCTTGCAAGATGACGTCTGAGCTTCGGTTAAAAGTTAAATAAATCCTTTAACTAAAAGACATGCTTCCAAGAGCTGAGCAGACTTCAGAACAAATCTATAACAGATTTACACTTCGAATTAATTGACACCCGTGGTTAGTAGTTTAATAGAGAAGCTCTAAGAGCGTGTGATTATAAGATATCGACAGCAATGCTGGAAAGGTAAGTAGATATATATAAATATATAATATATAAATAATATATATATCATAGTTATATAGATAATACTATAGATAATACTATAGATAATAATCTTCTGATATGTTATCAGTATATTATATATATAGATATACATATAGACGTAGTCACGACTATATATCTTAAGTATATTATATTAAAACATAATAATTAAACTTAAAGCATATTTCAGCTATTTCAATATAATATTCGATAAGATAAAAGCTATATAGAGTGTCTAGAGAAGTAGCCGGTAGATGTTATTAACGTCTGGAATGCAGAAGGATCGCGAGCGAGTACAAATAACGCGTGACTCCCGACAAACGCCCATACATAGCGTCAGCGCTATGAAGAGTATTTCACGAGCTGTTGTATGACAAAACGCGCGGTACAGAGATTCACCCCCCTAGTAGAGTTAACTTGGACATGCGACTGATAGTATACAAGACCCGTCAGAAGAGTAGAAGACAGACACTCAGCGAAATACCATACCTATCGTACTATATATAGCCTCTGTTACAGTACTACTTATATATAAATATATAGTATTATACTAAATATATATGTAAAGTCTATTATTATATAAGGTATTCCTGATGAATGTTATACATTCTACGGATGTACTAGAATTAGTACCACGTAAAGTGTATTATATAGGTTATCGTAGCAATGTTTGATTTCGCACTGTTGAGTGGAGGAGCGGTGTAATTTCATGATATATCTCATACTATTTTATCGTTAATAGCCTCTTGTGTTTTGGCATTATATATATGATATTATACTATAAATATATAATATATATATATAATTTTCCCAGTAATTCACACCTCAAAAATGTGGCCGTTCTTTAGAACCTAGCCAATATTGAACTTTTTTTATTTTAATTTAGGTTAAGGTTAGGGTGTAAGTAGCGCTAGGGTGCCTAAGATATATATATAATATCATATATCATATATATATATATAATATAGATATATAATCTATATATATACTATATAATATATATATTTATATAAATTATAATATATAGTATATTATAGAAATAATTATAAGAATATATTTATATATAATTCTATATATACCTATTCATATATATCATTATATATATATTATATAACTATATATATATATTATAATATATATATAAATATCATATACATAACAATATTTATAGAAATAATATAGAAATTACTTACTTACTATACTTATATATATAATATATATATATAATACTATATAGATTTATATTATATATATAATAATATATAATTTAATACTATATAATATATATATATAATATATAAAAATATATATAAATAATACTATAATATGAATATATATATATAAAAGAATATAATATATATATTATATATATAATCATATAAATATATATAAACTACTAAAGAAACATAAAAGGATACATACCCGAAAAGCTCCTAGTCCACTGTAATGAATACGTAACCATATGACATCTATGTTCTATATAGCTTCCGTCGGCATATAAAAGAAGAATCTCCTGATACGAAAGACCCTCCATAGATATAAAACATAGCTGTGAGGTTCTTGGCATTTTCTGTTCCTGGTTTCTATGAAAAATAAAAGCTAAAAATAAATAGTGATGCAAAGTTCTTGGCAGGGACGTGTATAGACGTGTTTTTTTTTGCATTTTGAGAAGCGGGCTTTGTAACCGAATGCTATGTGTAGTATCTTAATCGCATGCAACTGAATACTGCCGATCACATGTTCCTAATAGCAAGCCAGCTCACTTCTCCGAGAGAATCGGGTCTCTTATAGCGAGTGAAGAGATATTATCTACAATGGGTTCATCATGATATAAAGTATGCTACTACACTTACAAAATGACAATTTTTAGTCATTTTACTTCAATTTTATATCAAAAGATGTAATCATAAATCGATCATCATCTGCCAAGTTATAAGCTGCTATTTCGATGCCTCCTCCTTCTTACAAAGAACATATAGTCTTATTAGCAAACTATCCTATGCAAACTATGCTCATTAAGATAATAAACTTTGTTCTAAAATATATTTAAAAAAAAACTTATATAACTGTATCCTCACCTGGTTGGGCAATCAACGATTCACCCTCAATATGGAAGTTCAAGTGAATACTTAGCTAACCAGGGGGACTCTCACTACTAGCCAAAAACAGTATCATCCGTGATAATATCAGAGCTCTGGCACTATGGCAACCAATCCTAACTATCAAAATTTGTTTGTCCCATTTGCTAAACACTCAGATATCCACGCCTACGTAAAGCAGTGATACCTAATGGAACTGTTATGAACTTTTGTCTAAACATGGATATGCGGTAACCAAACAGTGAGAAAAAACAACTCGGACCACAAAGATCACATACCCAGAGCAAAGCAAAATTCATCCCTAACAAAATCTCGAAGGGCCATCTCATAGAATGGCATCGTAATGTAACATTCTCCTGAATGCGTTGATTCCAGAAAACTGTTGGAAGAACATCAAACCCATAGATATAAATATATATATATGTAGTATGATATAATATATATACTATATATATATAATATATATATAATATAATATAGATATATATAAGGTGATGAAAAAAATCACTCCCGCGTACATCGTAATAAACCTTATGTCCAGGGTGGGTTTTGAAAACATTACCCTATGATGTAAAACCAAGAGTTTATACCTCCCCCCACGATAGGCCTTACAAGTGAAATCTACCAATGATTGAGAACTATCCACCACGGTGCTATCCTCCGGAAGACTCCCCGCTACACTCGGGTCCAGGGCATGACTGGTAATTTTTTACTGCGACCTGCCATCTTGTAATGGTAAATACTTGCATGCTGGTATCACAAATTGTACAAAACATTATGGCCAGGGTGGTTTGACCCTTACCGCTAATGATTGTAAATAACCAAGGTTTACCCTCCCATGCCACGATCGAAGCTAAAGAAATCTACAAAGGATGATGATATTCCACCATGATCCATAAACCAAGATTACCTTAGCTATCGTGGCTGGAGGTAAAACTCTTCAAGACAATCAGGTACTGGTAGGGAGCTGCACCCGCTGCTGAAGGTCGTCCTGGATGAAGAAACTGAATTCAAGTTCACCGTCTGTGTCTTGAGAACCAGAAGAAAGCCACTGGTGATGGTAACCAGTGAAATCACCTAAAATGAGTGACTTCAGAAGAGAGAGAGAAGAGAGAGAGAGAGAGGAGAGAGAGAGGAGAGAGAGAGAGAGAGAGAGAGAGAGAGAGAGAGAGTGAATTTAGTCCTAGATTGGCAAGAGAAAATCTGAGCCACAACGGTTAAAATTCGAAAGATTCCAAAGTATTAACATGAGATCAGAAAAACACAACAACAACAACAACAACAACAACAACAACAAAACAACGAGATGAAACAGTACGCTATTAATAATATAACGCATTAATTGCGAAGGGGAGTTTTATTTTTTATGCAAGTATATAAATCAAGATAAATCAAATCATGCTAACAGACAAGGATTGATCTACTAATGTAAATTCTATTGAAGATATAAAGCCATATGAAAAAAAAATAGCTAAAAGAATGAATAATAACAAGGTTTCCATTTCAAATGTTATTTTTCTGCAGAATAACTAGCAACAATTTTATCTAAATCAGGAGCACCATAGCTATGTAATGGATCATACTCTTGGATTGCCTATGATGAAAGACAAATAAATTACTCAGTTAATTTTATAGCCAACTAAAAAACACAGTTGAAAAGGAATAGTTACAGAAAATCTTTCGAGATCCAGCATTGAAGATTAAAAGAAGGAAAATATTAACAGATTCTACACTAACAGATAGGATGAATTTTCACTTAGTAACATTCAGTGACTATGAACAAGATAGATTGAAAAGATAAATAAACCAGTTTAAATACTTCATTTGGATTCACTCAGCTAAACTTACATGATGTGTCTATCTTTTTAAATTTTTTGCTCGAGTTTAAATTTGAGAGTAAGATAAATAAAAAAAAACGTTTCGAGGTGTCCATACAAAGCTGTCAACTTACAGTCTATTTGGTTTTATATTTAAAAAGTCATTATGAAACAAATTATATAAAAAAATGTCGGGGTATAAATCAAACATTAGAACCAAGTTCCAACTTTACTCTCATGAAAATTTCTGACTCCTGCTTCAATTTCTAAATATACTGTAGTAGACTTTTAGAAATGACTGTGAGTTCGACTTCGATTCGACATTTCTCGTTTTACGAGCTTTAGACGAACCAATTTGTATTTTTTTATAGCATATATACTCTAAACATAAATTACCAAAATAATATTATAATTTAAAAGAAGATTTCATCAGTATATAAAAAGAAAGCATAAACAAATTTACCAAAATAATATTATAATTTAAAAAGATTTCATCAGTATATAAAAATTTACGACAACTTATTATAAAATATGTTCAAATAATAATTATAAGTAACTAAACTTATACTCATAAGCAATTATATAATGTTAATCTGATATAAGCAAGTAATTTTAACTTGTAGACTGTCGACTTACGTAAGGTGTATAAACATTCAGGAAAAGGCAGTCTTCATCTCCACCAGGCTCTTCACCTATGTAGGCTCTCTGTGGACACTTCATACCAATGTGAGTAGCATTGAAAATTTCATCTTCCCAGTATTTTCCTTGGTCTTCAGGTCTATTATATTATAAAAAATATATAAATATATAATATATATAATATATAAATATATAATATAAATATATACTATATATATATATATATATATATATATATTATATATATAATTATAATATATATATATATATATTATATATATATATATATATATACGTTATATGTATACTACAGAACCTTTCCAACTCCATATACTAAACCTTGATAAGCATAAAACTGTCTACTTGTATAAATGTAGTCATTATTTTTCCATCGAATTTGGGAGTCGAGTTTATCTGCAGTAAATATGGTATCTTCAGGATCATCATCCGCTCCTACTTTGGTATGCCTAGTATATATATATATATATATATATACAATAATATATAATAATATAATAATATATATATCATATATATATATATAGTACTATATATATTAAATAATATAAGTAATATATTATAATATATATATATATATGTATAAGATATATATATTATATAATATAATTAATATATAAAGTATTAATTATATATATATATATATATAGTATATATATATAATCAAGACATATAATTATAAAATATAATATATATATATAATAATAATATATATTATATATATATATATATTTATATAAATAATATATACAGTATATATTTATATAATACAATCAGCGGAAAATGTTTAATAAAAATAGAATAAGAAATATAAGTTTTGTAGCAGTTATTTTGTAAAAAAAAAATTTATTTGCAAAACATTTTAAATAAATATTAATAATATTTAATTAAAATGTATAAAAGATGAAAAAAACTCCAAGATAAAATAGGTTCTATAAATCTGTATCTCCTCCAGATGCTAAGTATTCTTTAAGAATTTCATGCTTTTTAAAATACCTAATTTCAAAAAGATAATATTTGCAAAAATGCTAGAAAAATGTCAGAAAGGATTCTGAAGGTTGCCAGAAAGGATCCAGAATAAGCAAAAGACAAAGGAATCAAAATAATTTATATATTCTGTTGAGAAAAACATAGATGCAATAAGTATCTGAGATAAAATAGCTGAGAGAAATGTCTTTGATCATTTGTTTTGAGGATGTTAAGGAAGCAAAATTGAAAATTTACGTAACGGGAGATGGATCAAGCAAAGTATAAGAAAATATGACGTAATAATCATTTTAATTTTTTTTATTTTAATTTAAGTTATTTTAATTTCAATTTTAATTGCATTGCGTAATAATATGATTTTAAATCTGATTTTATCAAGCACTACAATTAGGCTGTTATAGCTATTGCTTATGTTATTAATAGTACCACAACAATAAACAACTACTACTAGTACTACTACTACCACTACTACTACTATTACTTCTTTTTCAACTACTACTACTTACTACTACTACTACTACTAATAATAAATATAAATAATAAAATAAAATAATAAATAATAATAATAAAATATAATAATAATAATAATAAAATAATAATAAAATAATAATAATAATAATAATAATAATAATAATAATAATGCTACTATTACTACTAATAATAATAATACTGCTGACACTACTACTACTTCTACTACTACTACTATACTACTACTACTACACTGTATACTACTACTACTACTACACTACTACTACTACTACTAATAATAATAATAATAATAATAATAATAATAATAATAATAATAATAATAATAATAATAATAATAATAATAATAATAATAATAATAATAATAATAATAAAAATAATAATAATAAATAAAATCAATGATTATTATCGGAAATGTTTCTTAATATATTTTATTTCTCTAAAATCAACTATCTTTGATAGATAGCATGTGAAAAAAAAAAAAATGAGTAAAAAACACTTAATATATATTTTTTATATATATTTGAACCCCGGGCTGAGCCCAATTTTCCCTCCGTCTAAAAGTGGACATAAAATTTTTAATTTTCAGCCGATTTTGACCAGATAAAAAGCAAACCGCAGCTTTTTCTCTTTTAAAATGTCGTTTTCGAGTATTTTTTGTGTATGTAGTCATTGTTTTGGTATTTTCACTTTTTTGGTATTTTTATTTTGTATTATGATTTTTTGGTATTTTGATTTTTTGGTATTTTCATCGTTTTGGTATTTTCATTTTTCGACATTTGTCGATACTCCTCCTACAATTTTTTTTCGAAATGACTTCAAACCTGAACTATACAAAGATTGGACTAATTTTTAATTTATTCAAGAGGAACGGAATCCTTAATATTGGACTCCATTAACGAGCATATGGCATTTCAAAACCGTGGGTTTTTTTCTGGGGGGGTTTCAAAATGGCTGATTTTTTTTTTTTCTGGATCCGATTGATGAATTCAGGTATAGTAATCGGGGAGATTACAAATTCTTTCATTTAGATCAGCTTTTTTTTATATATATATAAAGTAGTTTTGAATTTTTTATTGGCACAGATTTTCAACAAAAAAATATTTGGAAATTTTCCAAAATATTTTTTTGGAGTATACAAAAAAATTATTTAAGTAAAAATAAGTATCTCGCCCGATTTATATACGCCCCTGAAAATTTGATGTTGATAGGATAGGTAGAAAAAAAACTCCAATTATTCACTTTTCAAAAAAAATTTTTGGAAAAAGTAATTCAATTTAAAGGCTGACATCCACCAATAACATGCACTTGAAGTGTTCAGTTCAAAGATATTGAAGAAAAAACACCCCTACACACCATCGGGTACAACGCAAATACACTACACAGCACACCCCCACCACGCAATATATAGAGTCATTCATAATATAATATAATAATTATATAATAATATATATAAGATATATATTATATATAAATATATAATATATATAACATATATCATATATATATTATATATACTATATTTAATAATATAAATATACATATGATATAAAATAAATATATTATATACTATATATATATAATATATAATATATATATATATATAATATATAAAATATTATATATATATTATCATATATATATATATATATTTTATATATATATAATATATAGTAATTATAAGATCAGTACGTGCCCTCTGGGTAGGCAAAGTAGGCAGTGCATGCCCTACAAAAGAAATGAATTATTATTATTAAATTTTAAATATTTTAAAACAAATTTAATCCATAAAAAAATAATTTCTTACAGATTGTTATCGAAATTTAAAACAAAATTTTTGCGGTGGTGATAACTGTAAAAAAGCAAAAAAAATTTATTTTGTCTCCACCGCTTATGCTTCCTATATTGAACTTGGTTTACATGGACATCCAGCTTTTCATAGTTTATTATTATTAAAACTCAATGCACTAAAAGGCATCAGAATTCTTCTTTTGACTCCAAATCCCGTTTGGTAGATGACTGTCATGATGGAGGATGTTGAGCTTGTGTGACTTCGAGTGTGTGATGGTTGTTGTGGTGTTGTTTGGGATCCCGTTACATGGAACACTGATAATGGTTGTTTCTGTCGTGTTTGTTCGTTGTTGTTTTCTATATATATTATATAATGGTATATAATATATATTTATATATAATAATATATATAAATATATATATATATATAATATAATATATATATATATATATATTATAATAATATATAACTATATATTATAATCTATATATATATATATAAATATTTAATACTATAAATATATATAGATATATATAATTAGGATGTGTCCGAAATATTCAGTAATAATATTCAGGTATTCGGCCTATTCGGCCAAAATACCTAATATTCGGTATTCGCTTTGCCGGAACTATTCGGCCCCGAATATGAGGTTATAAACAATAATACTAACAATAATGAAAAATATTATTTCAATTTAAAATTAAATTTAGAAAAATATTTTCTCAAAAAAATAAAAAGTTATACCAAAATTTGTGAAGCCAAATATGCGAAAAATCTTTGTTCATTATCAGATCCTATAAGCACCTTTACATTTCTCAATTTCCAAAAAAAAAGGAGAATTCATTAAGTGATACGCCCGGGAAATGACCAAACAAGTAGCTGGTAGTTTAAGGGAGAGTGACTTAGCCATACCATCAATTTCATGTATTATTCACATGTTCAACCTAGAGTGCATCACGATCAATTATTCAAAAGTCTGTAAGATATTATCTACGTATTCTGCAGAAGCATATCCTCTCATTTTACAGATGCAGTCAACAACAGCAGCTGCAAAGCTTAAAAAAAAACTTACTACAATGCAGCTTCAATGTCAAACGCATAAAATAAAAATCAAGACCGTTCTAACACGCTGGGAAACCAAGAACTTATAATGTTAAAAGATATTGAAACAAAAAAGTATCCCCGTATCCATATACGCTGCTGAATTGCAATGCAGAAAAGTTTACTGCGACTATTCGAGTGGACAAAAATATCTATTCCATTTACTTGAGCCTATATAATTGACAACATCACTAAACAAGCATAAAACGGGAAAGTAACCAGTCCCCCTATATGATCCTTCTATTTTAGCAAAAATCAATTTTCTTAAAATAAGCCAATTAAAGCAAAAGCTTCCAGTGTTGAATAATTACCACTCGTTGAAGAGATAAAAATCAGTAGAAGGAAAAAAAAAAGCAATCTAAAGTTTCTATTGGTAAATATCTTTGTTATTTTGATAGCTACTTCTTAAGATCTGCCGATTCAAGATAATTTTTCAACATGAATCAGATGTTAGAATTTGTTTAAAATAAAAATTTCATATCATGAAAGAAAAAATGCAAGAAAAACTTAGCTCCCCAGACTCTTTATGGCTAACTCCATTACAATTAATATAGTTAAACTACCCTTTCACTCTTATTAAGTTTTTTTGTAAATAAATTGTGGTGCCATCAAAATCGTCATACAGAAAAACAGAAAGTCATGATTCGAGTGAAAAAAGAAAGAAAAGTCCCATTCTTTCTGCACATGGATTAATTGTACTAATAAGTAAAAGCTACATAAGCGGGGCAATGTACATTCAAGGAAATAAACAAAAATATGAAGTTGCCTACTTTGACCATTGTGAAGACCCAAATGAATTCCCCTTGCAATTTGGCCGAAAAACATATTGGAAATATTTTATGAATTTAAAAACTAGGGCAAAAAAATACCTTTCAGCTCCACCTTCATCAGTCGAAATAGAAAATATTAGAACAGAGGAAAATATTTATGAACCACAAAAATAGGTTATCCCCTGAAAATGCGAAGGAACGCAAGTTCATTTTTTACCTTTAGAGCTTACAAATAAGTTTAGTATCATCTTTAACTAAAACTTTTCCAATTTCATAATATATTTTTTAATATAGTGAATAGTTTTATAATAAGAAATATTATTTACTTTTTTTTTATTACTTTTGTACTAATAACATTGCTAAACATAAAATTCTGGTCGTTTTTAGCTATGATTATTGATGGCTGATTCCCAAAAATGATAAATCGGTTTTTGCATAATCACATCGCATTTGGATATATTGTCTGCTCTAACAAACTTGAAAATTTGATTCTTGACCTTTTCCAAAAAATTGTTTCACACATTATGATTATATATAATATATATATATATATATATATATATATATAAATATATATATATATTATATATATTTATAATTTTATAATGTAATTAATAAACTAAATATATATATATGAAGGGAAGAGGAACACAAACGCAATGATATATACATGCCTTTTGATTAATATATGGGTTAAACATATAATACAAACTGATGAATAAATGAAGAATATGGACAACAAGGGAATGTAATAGAAAATGGGGTTTATTATTGTAAACAACCTACGAGGAGTTAACTCTCTTCTAGGACGGAATCATCCTGGCATAGCGGTTCTGAAATAGCCCCACTCATCAACTTCAACAAATAGTCGGCCATCATATTGATATCCCAACTGCCCTGGTAAACGTCCTCCTATGAACTTTAGATCTTGATTGTGAGAGTTCACCCTGCTCAGCATCTACAACATCGGACAGGGGTACCGGAAATTTTCTTACGGTACAAATAATAGTAGTGCAACTTTATTAGCATTCGACATCCAGAGAATGGAAAATTGCTAGCAGTTGCGTACAAGAGTGGTTTCTCGCTCTTCCTGTTCCCCAGAAAAATTCTGTATCATCTGAAAAAAAGCATTCCAACGCTCTGGCCTATTAACTACATCATTGTGTAGCAAGCAGCATCACCGGAGGCGTGTCCATTGGGCCATCAAATACACCTTTTCTTTCTCGTCCACTCAGACCAGGAAAACGTTAAGCATAATAGCGGAAAAGCATTCACCATCATGTAATACCAGGCCTCACAAATTTTTCATCCCCAACCAAATTTATGTTGTAGTGGAGGTAAGCATATGTTTGCTCTCTTACAAGGTTTCACTTACGGATGTTTCTGCTCACCTGGTGTCTCAAGTCCACTCGTTGGCCCATCTCTTTTGGACCATTGACCTTTGCCGCTCCGGCTTCCCAATAAGCACAGGAAGCAGGATATTCGTAAACCGTGCTGACGAGCAAACAAAATGGTTTACCATTTTAGATCGACGCATATTACCATCCATGTACCTATATGTTACCTCTCTAAACTTCTGATTTGCATACTTCCTCTCTCAGCCGTTTACCGAGTACCTTACTGAACCGAAACATACTGGTTGCCGTTATGTAACAAAAACACACACTTTAAACTGCCTTTGAGAGCTGTCAAATAAACAGCGCACTCACCGCAATCGTATGCTGCGGAGTCCCCATACAGTAGAGGCCTGCAACTCACTTGCAATACACAAGGTTTACCATCTGACTGGAAGATCCTCCGCAGCCTCGCTCTCGTACGATAAAATTACTCTTGTTGCCTATCATATCCATCGTTCATGCAACCTCGAAAGCCAACAGCTCAGGACAACTTCGGCAATACAACTCTCATACAAAATCGTTCAGTTCAACCTGGGAAAAATGACGGACCATCCGACTGTATTTCAGATGGAATATAACATCATCCAGGTCATTGGCATCCATACATGTAACGTACAAAGTTAACCAATGCTTCCTCGAAATATGACCGCAGTAACTTGCTGCACGATACATATATGCGAAAGTAATTCTATACAGCTCTACTTAGGCGCACATGAATTTTCATCCAAAATATGGCAAAGAATAGGATCCATATGCACGAACGGATGTATACAGCAAATCCGAGAATAATATGAATCACACCTCAATCACTATTATATCTGCACAAAAGTCCAGCAAGAAAAAAATTTCATCCTTATTGTGACCAGTAACGTTTTTTATTTTTTCCTAACATTTTGTCACAGTATTAGATCTAAAAATTCAATGAAATTTTCTATTGCGTATCCCGAATACTTAAGCAATATTCGTATTCGGTATTCGCTTTCACTATCGCACCATCCCTAATATATAAATAGAATATATGTATAATAGATATATATATAATATATATATAATATATATATATATATATAGTATAATATATATATATATATAATATATATATAATATATAATTATATATATAATATGTGTGTGGGGGTGTAAGGCTGCTGTTGTGTGTGTACACCAAACATGCAAAATATTTTTTATAGAGCAGTTCTTCTAAACCCTTTACCAGTTTAGTACATCTTGACTACCTCTTCATACATCACTATTTTATATATCATATTTTTTTTTTTTTTTTTTTTTTTTTTTAAAGTTTTCCCAACCCCCCTCACGGGTATACCTTTTTAAGGTGGGGTGTTGCACGCCTCAAAGGTCACTTCAACTAACGCAAATACGCAGATCGCACAACGCACTTTAAAGTGCGGGAGAATTAAATCACAGAAACACAGAAGAGGAAGAGAATTCCACAAAACAGAAGTGCGCTGAAGAAGGAAGCACGCCAGCTACTAGCCGTAGTGCCAATATCCCACACAAAAACTCATGCGTAGACACAGCCACCCTGTGCCACGAGAACTTCGTAAAGGTGGAGGTTAACTATTCGAAATATCCTTTTATCTTTCTCTATACAAATGTCTAGATATTCCTTAAATAATCAGAAATCCTCAGAGACCTTTTGATGAATCCTTCAGCTTAATATTGTATATTTAATTTTTTTCTCCATTAATTAGATGTTTTTTCATTCATTATTAAATGAAAATGTCATGTTATTCATCCTTGGCCTCGTTTTTCTTTCAGACATTTTCAGTATAATTAATTATTCACAAAGGTGCCGGTAATTTTCACTTTGGATTTATGTTCTTAATTTCATAGTCGATATCCACTTGCAAGTGTTTATCCATACAAAAAAATAAATTATTAGCTTAATTAATAAATTTAGCTTAAATTTTTTACGTAAGGAAACTTTTTATTATTTTTACCCCATTTGCTGTCCTGAAATAAAACTTTCTCCATTCAAGCTAAATTCTTTTCGGAAGCAAACTTTCATTGATTTTTTTTTTTTTTTTTAAATTCTCTTTTTTCAAGTGTTTTTCTATTTACCTTTACCGTTCATTCTCCATATTGGTTTTAATTTTTTTATCTTATTGTCGTGAACTTACTTTTTTGCCAAGGTTGAATTTTAAGACCTTTTCTATTGAAAAACTAATTCAAAATGCTTATCTTAAAATTTGTCATTAATATAATACTGAAAGCAGTAGTTGAAAAGAAATTCTTTTTACTACCATTAGAACCAAATCAAGAATATTACCAGGAGAGATCAATTTAAAAAAATATATAAAATTCAAAGAAAATATAATAATACTTTTAAAAAAAATTCTGAATAAATGCTATAGAAATATTTTCTTTTGAAAAGGCAATAATGACACAAGAGACAAATATTTTATGATAAATTTAGTAAATTACAAAATTTGAAAAATAAAAATATTCTTCGAATTTTGATAATACATTAAAATGATTAAATGAAATTTTGATTTTAAGTAACTGACTTTTTTTTATTATTATTATTAATAATAATTGAAAGTTTGAAACTAAGAAATTAGAAAAATTGAAGTTATTTTAATGAACAGATTTTAATAGCCAAATTAAAGTGTTTTTCGTTTGTCATTAGTTGAGGCAGGAAGCATTATTCAAACAAACAAACCAAACATTCAATTAATTCATGAATATTTGTTATTAATTTAAGAACTGAACAGATTTAGCAACCAAACCAAATGAGTTTATATATATATAATATATATATATATTAATTTATATATATATATATACAATATATTTACATATATATAATAATATATTAATATATAGTAATATATATATACTAATATACTATATTATATAATATATTTATACTATTATATAATATATATATATAATATATAAATAATATTTTCTGGAATATATATTAAAAATATATAATATTTAAAAAAAAAAAAAAAATATATATATATATTATATATATATATATATATATATATATATATGATATATATATATAAAATTTACATTCTCCATTTTTCGTCAATGGCGTCTCATATGAGAATATTTTTCTCTTTACGGTCTTCATTCTTCTCTTTCAAATTAAATTTTGGAAACCTCCATCTTTACTGTAAGAATCCCAAACAGAGCAACACACAAACGAAATTTCATCTTCATTCCAGATATATATAAGATATACTATATATATATAATATATATTTATATAGATATATATAAATATATATAATATATATATATAATATATAATTATATATAATAATATATATCTAATATATATATATATACTATATATATATATATAATAAATATATATAAATTATAGATAAATATAATAATATAATATATATACAATATTATACATATATATTATAATATAATAAATAATAGATATATATAATAACTATATACATATATATATAAATATCATATACATATCAATATATAACAATATATATATAACTAATATATATATAAAAAATATATACTATTATAATACTATAATAATATAAATATATATTATACACCACTAAAATAAATATATAACATAAGATAAATATATACTATATTATAATATAATATAATATATATAAAATAAATATATAATATATAATACATTAGTATATCAACTATATATGTTTACGCCCTTATGATATATTATATATACATATATTACAATTATACATAATATATTATATTATATAATATTATATAATAATATATATAATAATAAATATATTTAGAATATATATAATATAAACAGAATTACACTATAATATTTATTTATTTCTCTATTGAAATATATTAAACCTATTAATAACTATATAATACTATTACTCATAAATAATATATATATATATAATATATATATATATAGATGATATATATATTATATATATATATATATATATATATCACTTTTTCAAAATATAAATAATTTCATGATTTTTAATTTTTATCTTTTTCATATTTTGCACCAACTAAGCGTTATAGTTATTTGGATATTTACAGTGTCATTTTGTTTTCTTACTCAGGTTTTAAAGAGTTGGGGTACCCACTTGACACCCACTAAGGGGGCAATTCAAAAGCATGGTTTCTATTAAAAAGTTACCACACCTTGATACAAGGCAATAAAAGTATGCTAAATCGGAAAAGAATTAAATCTGTGGATAATATGGATATTAGAACAATGTTTCAGACTGAGGTGAGCTGTCAAAGTTTTAACAGCCGGTTCTCTTCTTAGTCACAAGAGTGAACAACCGTTTCTCTTTCTCGCTATATGAGTGATAAATCGGTTCTCTTCTTGGACAAAGAGGGTAAGAACCGGCTCTCTTCTTCGCAAAAAAAAAAGTAAATCGATTCTCTTCTTCGCCATAGGAGTGAACAACCAATTCTTTATCTCGCCATATGAGTGAACAATCGGTTGTCTTCTTGACAAAAGAAGGTAACAACCGGTTCTCCTATTTTCTATAACAACCGGTTCTCTTCTTAGCTATTGCAGGTAACAACCGGTTCTCTTCTTAGCTATTACAGGTAACTACCGGTTCTCTTGTTAGCTATTGCAGGTAACAACCGATTCATTTACGTGTTTAAAAAAAAAATAGAAGAGTTATCAAGCGGTTCTATTCTTGAAAAAGTTTTAACAACCGGTTCGTGTAAACCGATCTAACCTGTTTCCATCTCACTACTGATTTCAAGGCTTTTGGTTGTATGGATGAAAGAATAGCAATAGGAGTCAATCAATGATAATTGCAATGAATGGTAGAATAGTGGTTTAAAATGTACAATAATGGGAGGTCCAAAAGCTCTTTCTCAAAGAAGTTGAATTGTATTTAGGGAGTCAAATAATATCAAAGTCTTCGTAGCAATAGCGATTGTTTAAGAGAGAGAGAGAGAGAGAGAGAGAGAGAGAGAGAGAGAGAGAGAGAGAGAGAGAGAGAGAGAGAGAGAGAGAGAGAGAGAGAGAGAGAGAGAGAGAGAGAGAGAGAGATATTCATTGGATTAATAATTATTAAATTATCAGTTAGTACATTAGAATATATTTTATAATTATTAGCAATATTTTCTGTATATGAGGCGCTAAACAAAAATACGTGAAATCGCTGAAAAACTCTGCAACTATACGTGTATTTTGGTTTAACTCCAGCAGATGGTGCTACCTAGACCCTTTCTGAATGTTGATTAATTAATAATTAACTATAAGCTACTTCATTAAAATATATTTAAAAATATTGACGTTATGGGATATTGGTCTAATTAATTTATCAAGATTTTGTATTTATTTATGTAATATTACTCAATTTTTCTAGGTTTGAATTAAATGAATTTTTTTTCTTAATGTTTATATAAATAATCAGTTTCTCATTCAAGTTAGCTTGTGCTTGACTATTTTCAAGTTAATTTCAATAAATTAATTTATTATATATGAAGTATATAATTAATAAAAAAAGAAAAAAACTTATATTGAACCGAAAAGGATATCTGGGGTAACGTTAGAATGTTCTATTATTTCAATTGGGATTTTAAAGTCTAAGTAAAGATATTTAAACTAATTTTATTTTGGTTTAAAATTGGTTGGGTATTTTCCTTAGTTTCAGTCCACTGATTTCCTTTTTCTTTTGCATCAATAAACCTTATCTTCTAAATCAAAAGAAAGTTATTTATCTTAATTTTTTAACAATTTGAATAAAATGCTATTTAGGTCTTTTCTCATCAAATGATGATAACAATAAGAATATAACAAAGAGCTGTTTGCAACACATAAAGGAGTTTACTTGTTCAAAAATTAAAATTTTAGTTAAATTAATTGAACAAGTATACTGTAAAAGAATATGTTACAACGAAAAATTGATAAAATTACATTCAAAATTAGCAAAAATCTCAATGCGAAGTAATGGCAAACTGTCAGATCAAAAAGTAACAAAGTGTCACATACCACCAAAAGAAGTGGCAAAGTGTAACAACGAAAAAATGAAAAAAATGTCACATTAAAAAAGTGACAAAATGTCAACGAAAAATCGACGTCCCAATGAAAAAATTACAAAAATGTCACAGCAATTTTTGATCAATTAATTTGATGTCTTTTCTTAATTAAAAATTTCGTTTCGATATTTTTATCATGTACTTGTCACAATGTTTGAGGCATTTTTTGTAAGGTACAAAACCTGTCCTTATAACCCACAAAGGAGAAAAATCCAAAAATGAACTATAATTTATAGGTTATATTAAGGTCAATTTCGACAAAAAATTTATGGTTTCAAAAGCTTGTATGTTTTTATGTTCAATCAACCTAAAAATAAAAAATATTAATTTGTATATTAATAAGTTTATAGTTCATTTTAAATTATATTCATAAATTAAGTTTCCCAGTCATAGACTACAGCTCGAAGACCCACATACTTAATACTGATATAAAATGAATAAATTATATAATAATATATAGTAGCTCTAATATAATATATTAATATATATATTAATATTAGTATATAGTATATTTTCTAAAATTATATTCATAAATATATATATTATATATACTATATATATAGCTACTAGGAAAAAAAAATATAAGTCAAATATATAAATAATAATAATATATATATACTAAAAAAAATATAATAAAATAATATACAACTAAAAAAATATATATAAGAATAACGGCTATATACTAAATCTAATTATATATACTATCACTACCTTTAGTATATAAATGAATTATACATATATTCACAAAATAAATAATAAAATAATAATTACACTATATAACTATATAAAATATATATATATATAAAATTAACTATTTGATTATATATCATTAACATATATACTTTGGCAGTACTCCTTATTCTGGTATCGGTCAGATTTGAAGATCATTTGATACATTATATGAATCGATATAAAACTTATATAATAACGCTAAAGGCCACTATAAGCTAATAATACATATATAATTAATACAAGTATATAATATATACATATAAACTACTATAATACTATACTTAACTCTATACTATACAAATACAACAAAATATGTGGATAATAGTTGACTATATAATAATATATAAACTATATAATATATATACATCTGACATATACTACTCGCATCATCATATATTAATTATGGACTTTTTATTATTCTGTTGGAGGTGAATAATACCACACCCTCCCTTATAATAAAATTATCTTCAAACTGATACTACCTAACCTCTAGCTTAACTACCTATATCATATACTACTACCTATATAGTATATCATATCTATATCCTAATACTAGCAATACTACTAAACCTCTATATACCGTATATATTATGATTATATATATATTATATACTACCACAAAATGTGAACACACCATATATCACTAATACCTAATAATATATATATTAGACTGTAATATATACTATAGCAAATAATAACTTAAAGCCTACTGTATCATATATACATCACTATATAACCTTATAGTAAAATTAAACCTACTAATAAAATTAACGTTAATTATCACTAATGCCAATTAAAGATTTATATTTCACATCAGACAAAAAGAACAAGCTTCTAACAATTAATTAAATTGTGGTCCAACCACGAATTACATCTTTTATTTTATCAATAAATCATTACTGCATAACAATCTAACGTTTAAACTTTATCATCTACATCACCCCTGTTCATACTATAGTATATATCTATTATTTACTATATTACTACGACTATATATACCCCCCTATACCAAACTACTCTTTAATCATACCCCTTACCTATCTTTCACCCCAACCTACCTACTTATATAATTATCCTTACCTACATATACCTACTCACAATTATATAACTGAATACCCTACTACAATATATATATATATACAGAATGATAGCCTCAACTTTATACCTATATCACCTTATATATATAATATATATCACACTATACCTCTATACTATCTAGAACTATTACATACCTACCTATATTATTACTATACCCAATATATATAACTACCCTACACCACTATACTCACGTACATTCATACTACGACTAATACTATCATACTTATAACTCAACCCCTCAAATTAACTTAATACTAATAACTATACCTATAATAACAACTACCCTCCTACATAATATATATTTATATATAATTAGATATATAAGAAAATATACTATGCACTATTACACCCCCACTTACTTTACTGTCTTCCCTACCTATAACGTAAACCTATACCCCATATAGTAAATAACTACACTTTCTCTACTCATACTATATATATATATATAAATTTAATATTATACTATATTACACTACTACATAATAGTACATAGCTATAGTATAGATACCCTCTTATAGCCTACCGCTAGACACATATCCCTAGCCCTCACCTATATTAACTATCTACCTATATATATATATCCTATCACTTGTATAACATGTATTATAAACGTATACTGCTACCCCTATCAACTACTAATTATATAATGTTATATCATACTATACCTCTATACCCATACCTATATATATATATAATAAATAATATACTATACTCAATAATATAAGTATACCGTATATACCCCGTCACGATAATCACCTACTATCAGTACGCCTTCCATAAAATCCTATAGTACATAACTACCTATACTATAGCTATTATATACTAGCCTACCCCTATATATACTATATACCTCCTTCTATCCATATATATATATATATATATATATATATATAATATATATATATATAGTATATATAAAATACTTAATATACTATACTGACTAAGTACTACTTATTGTTGAGAGTATAGAGTATAATAAACATCAGTCTAAATAGTCACTATATTATCCATACCTATACCTATCTTATATACATATACCTCTATCACCTTTTGATTGCATTGCATGATATCTTTTACGATATTATTAGTTATCCCTAATCAGTATTAATTATATAACTAACATAATAAAAAAATATAGTAGATAAGGTATAATTTCAGCTGACGTCTGATAATTAATACAATATATTCATCTATTGTCGTACCATTGCAAAGCAAAATAAATATAATATGAAATATATCAAAAATAAACCTGCAAATTATAATTAGATTACCTCCAATAAATGGAATTTTTAACTAAATTCTTTGTTTATTGTTATTTACAATAATAATAATAATTAATTATATTAGTATTGGGTATTTAAATTTTTTTTTTAACACTTAAGTATCACTACTTTTCTATCACTCTGTGTACAGTACTCCGGCTACTGCTACCTAGTATTACTGCACGCTATGTTGTTTTATTCACGAGTTTGTTAATATTTCTTTAAAAAGTCGGTGTATGTGAAAAAATGCAGGCCTTATAATACAGAATTGTTTCTGATACTCGAATGCTTGCTCTCTTCTTAGTATCAAATAAAATTCATCTTTCATTGCTATTTAAACGACTAATAACATTATATGTATATATTATAATATTATTATATACCCTCTTATTTTTAAAAATTTTTGTTATATAGGTAAATCCACTATTATATATAATTATATAATTATATATTAAGTCAATCACGCAAACTATTTAGAGTGACTATTATACTACTAACTATATATATATACAATATAGCATTGCTTTTTACTATATAGATATTATTGTATATAGTATTTATTAGTAATATTATATATATATCAGCTTACATAGTAATAACTACATATATATATATAATTACTATAATATATATACCTATACTTCCTACTACTATATAAAATTAATTGTTAGTAACATACATATATATATCATAACTAGCTAATACTTACCCTATAAGCTCATATACCTATATATTATAACTATCCTATATACCTACTATATAGCTATTATGCTAATATATACTACCAATATTATCCCCACTAATATAATCCTCATACTTATATATACTAATAATTAAGTATTATATATATAATACTAAAATTAATTATAGTATATAATATATACTTACTCTTTACAATGACTCACATTTTTAATCACAACCTATATACACTACTTCTTAGTACATATATATAGTAATATAGCCTATAGTGGGGTATATATATATTGTATGTATATATACCTTATATATATAAGACTATACATATATATAATGTAACTATTACTATACCTATATCTATATAATAACATATCATCTATAACCCCTCACTATATATACTACTAGCCTACTATATAGTTATTATATTATAGTACCGTATACAATATGTATACCGCTCACGTATACTATAACTATTAAACTAGTATACTATACTATATCATACATAACCATATATCATACCTATACTATTAACTCAATTACTATATATATATAATTCCTACCTACCTATATAAAATATATATATATAGTACTACCAAGTACATACGTACCCTAAGTATATATATAATTATATTACATTTATATAAATAGTATATATATATTATACACTACTATATATATTAATTATATATAATATATTAACTATATATTATATATTATAGATTTAATATATAAATATATACCTATGAATAGATAAGTATATAATATATATAATAATTTATAATATACATATACATATATATCATATAATTATATATAGCCTAATATATATTCTACCATTATACTACATCAAATTACGATATACTACACTATATATTATATAGTATATCGCTACACAACTATATAATTATAATAAAGGCATCTGACTATACTATACTTATATAACCTATATATATCGCATATATACTTACTATATCATATATATATCTCCATCACACTCACTCACTACACTATATACCTAATATATAATACTACTTAATAATACATAGCTATATTAAGGTTATATAATATGAAGTAGTATATATAATAGTATATACATCATATATATATAATATACTACTCTATATACATATTACATATGTACCTATTATAATTTATATATATTACCTACAAATCTATTATATATGTATATCACGTTATATACCTATATATATCATCTACTATATATATATACTCATATACTAAATTAAAGAATTTATGCATGACCTAATATAATTATATCAATACTCCTACACTATACAATATACTATGTACTACTATAATAATTCTACATTACAGCACTACACCCTACCTATCAACACCAGTACTAAAATACTATAGATAAACCCACTATAGTCTCTATATATACTATAACACCTATTATATTATAACCAACCTAAGCTATACCATATATATACCCTAACTACCTACTATCATTAATACTACCTATACTTCTACCTATCATAGATACTATATAGCCTATTACTTAATATGCAACTACATAATTATACTATATATAGTATATATACACATATATACATAATATATATATTATAATATATGATATAATAATGACTATAAATTTAATAATTTAGACAATAGATCAATTAATAATAATAATAATTCAATCATTTTAAATTATAATAATAATTAATAATAATTAATATAATAATATCAAATAAATCGATTAGTATAAATAAAAAAAAATCCGATATATAATACTTGTCGCTAAACCCTAATATAATAATATAATATACAATAATTACTAATATAAATAATAATACTAAATAAACATACATTAATAAATAATTCCAATATACATAATCTAATATACATCCAAAATAATTACAATAATCACCATAGATACAATAATAAATCACAATATCATAATAAATATATAATGATCAATAATCTAACTAATAATATCAAATATCAATAATAAGAATATTACGACTAAACTAAACTACTTTTTATTTTATCAAGTGGTGCTCAACTGGAATATTTCAGTATCTATTAATTATTATTACATTTTATTATGACTATTATATTATTGTTATTGTTATGTATACGTTAATATTATTACACGTTATTATTAATATTATTTAATCAATTATTATATTGTTATTATTGTTTTTGTTTTATTGTTTATTTTTTGTTATTATTTATTGCATTATTGACGTAATTCTTCTTCGCTTTCTTACTTTCTTTATCTTCTTTCATATCTTCTTCATCATTCTTACATTTTCTTCTTCTTCATTTCTTGCTCTCCTCCCTCACTTCTTCTTCATTCCTATCTATGTCTCAACAAATTAGTTTCTTCATCCTCACTTACTTCTTCTTCTTCTCTTCTTCTTATTATTATATTATTATTTATATTCAATTATTATAATTAATATTATTATTATTATTCTTTTATTATTATTATTATTAATTATTATTATTATTATATAATTTATTATTATCTATTATTATTTATTAAAATATTATTATTATTCATTATTATTATATTAATTATTATATATTATTATTTATATTATTATTATTAATATTATTATTATTACATTATATTTAATTATTATTAATTATATATTATTACGTTAGTTAAGTCAGTAATGTGGTAGTACATGCAGTATTATTAATTATATATTGTTATTATTTATTAATTATTATTTATTCATATTACTATTATTATTATTCTATATAATTATATTTAATTCATTATAATATTTTATTCCTATTATATAATTATTATATTAATCATATATCATCTAATTTTATTATTATTATTATTATATTATCATATTAATTCATATATAATTATTTAATTTTTAATTATTATTAATCTATTAAATTATTTTTATTAATTATATATTATTTTATTATATATCATTTTCAAATTCTCTAGGATGATAATCTCTATTAATATAATTTATTATCTATTATTTTATATATTCATTGTTTTATGAGTAAATTCTTATGTATCATAATTATTATTATATATTATATCTATTCTATTTTAATCTATTATATTATTAAATTACATTCATTATTACCATAAAATCGGGCGCGTTATTGCTATACCATTGGTTACTAATATTAATTATATTATACTCAAATAACTTACTTCAAAACCACCTGATCATAGAATGCCCTACATTAACATTTATCTCTTAAGTGTTCTCTACTCCTTAATTTTCAATTTTATTATTATTATTATATTATTATTATATTGTTTTTCCAACTGATTATAATTTTAATTACTTTCAGAAAGATTCATTTCAAATTTTGATACTAATTGATTTAGAAATTCTCTACAAATTTATTATTAAATTATCTTATCTATTAAATTTTTATTATTATTATTATTTAGTATATAATTAAATTTTTATTTGATTGTTTATTTATATTAATTATTATTATTAACATTTATGCTTCTTAAGTATTATCATTACTGATCATGCTTCACGTCTAAAGTAATCCCAAAAGCAGATTTTCCGTACTAGTAGGGCCAATTTTTAATTGTTCAGTGATAACTTCTGTGTACGAACTAAAATGAATACATTAACATTTATAAAACGAATTTAAAATAAGTAGTAGAATTTAAACATGCTTACAAATGGCACAATTTATCAATAACACTCGTAAACATCTACATCAAAATCTTCTTGCTAACGAACATAAAGAACTAATATCTAATAAATTAATTAAAATCTAAAATACACTTCAACTAGCGACTTTTACACTTACAACTACAAATCGAACTATTATCTCTTTAATTACAGATAAGTTTTTTATTATTATTTTAATTATTCTTCATTATTTTTAACTTAACCTTTATTTTCGTTTTATTTTATTTTACTCATTTCTATTTTATTTGTTACTGCATTCTGTTCGCCTTTTTATTGTTCAATATTATTAATCTATTATTAATTATTATTTATTATTATTATTATTATTATTATTATTATATTATTATTATAATAATAATAAATAATAATAATAATAATAATAATATAATAATCAAATAATAAAAATAATAAATTTAATAAACTCAAATAATAATAATATAATAATATAATTAATATAATAATATATAAATATAATATATAAATATATAATAATTTATAATTATTATTATTATTATTATTATTATTATATTCAATAATTATTTATTCATCTATCAATTATTACTTCAAAATCATTATTAGTCCGATATTTCCAAATTATTATTATTATTATTATTATTGATTCAATATTATTACTGTTATCTATTATCATATAAGAAAGTAATTTTATAAAGCTAAACTAATTATAATACACACATATCAGTAGTACCTTCACTAAAGCACATTATCCATTGGTTTTTGTTCTAATCTTATGCATATAACACTACATCTTCAAAATTTATATTAGTTTTACCTCAGTTCTAGGTAGAATATTATTTAATCGCGATAACACTTCATACATAAATTATTAGCTCCATTATTATGAATTATTATAACATTATTACTTTTTGCTCTCAAAAATCCATATAATATTTTTTTATTTCCTCTTTTCTTTTTCCTCCCATGCTTCTGTCCTTTACACGTTTTGCTGCTTAGTGGGTAGCTTGTTCTTTCTTTTTCGTTTATCGTTTCTTTTCTATTATTTCTGTGCTTCTTTCTTAATTTGCTTTTTCGAAAGATATTTTTCATTTTTGTTGATTCATAATCTTTGTCCATTGCAATAATTCCAGCCCTTATTCTTCTTCTTCTTCTTCTTCTCTTCTCTTCCATTACTTCTTCTTCTTCTTTGCTTCTTCCCTTCTTCTTCTTCTATCTTCTTCTTTACCAACACTTTAGTTAAATCTGATAAGTTAAACCTGGCATTCACAGTAAAAGTTATGACATTTGTTTCATTGGGAGAACAATTAGGAAAACAATATTATTGTAGTATAGCAGTATAAAGATATATTAAAAAATTGGAGGTAACTCATACGACCAGCGACTAACGCCGATTCGATATCATCATATAGAAACACAACAAGATTGAGAGGAAAATTGATTGAATTAAATCCAAAATACTAATAAATTTAATCCCACAAAAAATGTAATATTACAGGCAATTCTTCAGATATGATTTTAATGATGTAACCGCAAAGTATTAAGGGCATACAAACATTTGTCATACCCCGATAGAACGAATTGTCAACGACCATTAACGAAGAAACAATATTCTTCATTTACGTAATGTAATTGGAAGTATTCTCTTAATGAAATAGTGAAACCGCGAGCAACTCATCGGTTTATTAAAAAAAAGTTAGATAAACACTTCGCCTTTAGGGGAATTGGTCTGTGAACATTTACATTCAAAGCCTGAATCTTACTGTATATTAAAACACTAGAATTCAGTTGTGACCCTACGATAAGAGTGATATCTATCGATTCAAACAGAAGATGAGGTGGTTAGATGTTATTGTAAAACCTCTTGAAAAGAACTTCCTGGTGCCCACGATCCCCTTATTATTGAAAGTTTTTGATGTTTACCGCTTAGAGGATAGTTTTAACTTCTCAAAGATCGGCTAGCTGCTCTATTGATACACACTATCATCACCTTAATCTTGTAATAACAGTTTTTCGCTTTCACCCCGCGCTTTAGAGGGTTATTCTCTAACGTTCTAAGAGAACCGGTGACATCATCGATACACAACCTAAATCAATACATATGGTTAGTAACCAAACTTTTGATGTTGCACGGTCGCTTAGAGGGATAATTAGATCCTCTATAACGTTTCTAAAGTCGGTAGTATTCTTCCTCAATAAGATACACCTATCTACTTATTATTGTAATAACATGTTTTTCGATGTATTCAAACTCGCCTTAGCAGGAGTTATTTCTAACGTTCTAAGCCAGTGACTACCTCATCGACTCACTAACCCACCACTATCCAGCCTTTTTAATCAGCTCATCTATACATTTGTAATTAACTTACTTATTTTTGGATGCTTTCACCACTTAAACGCTTAGCAGGCAGAGTAATTTTACTTCATAACACGTCTCTAATGAAGCCGGATGAACCCATGTCATCGATCCAGGCACTATCATTCTTAATTTTGTAAATTCTCCAGTTTGTAATGTTAACTCCGCGAAATGGTGTTATTAATTTCGGGCGTATTCGATTCAGCCGGGCGACCCATATTCACGGACTGAGTCGAATATATTTTGTTAATAACAGTTTTATTGATATTACACATTGCATCTAGAGGGTTAATTATAACAGTGTCTAAGCGGTGGACACTTTCATAACTTCCGAGATAGCCTTTTTTTAAGAAAGGGGGACATGTTAAAAGTCCCCTTGCATAAGTATAAATAATATATCCTGTTAGACTCTTGTCTCTCCTCCTATGCTTTCTTTTTGTTTGGCCATATCTTTCTAGTTCATGTATTTTCATAACTTCTTCCAGTTTTTTCCTGTGTAACTCGTTCTTTACATTTCTTTCCTTTCCTTCAATTTCCGATTTTACGAATATCAAATTCTGAAAATCTTCTTCTTACTTCTTTTTCTCTTTTT
>JABUQX010041888.1:0-15000 GCA_015478945.1 Trachelipus rathkii
GAACCAACCCGTCAACAATATTCGTTATCAGAGAATTTACCTGTAGTGATGTTCAATACTTTGATCATGAAATCATCGTTTTTGAGACCTAATATATTAGTTGACTGAATATTTTAATAAATAAGAAAAACAAACTACTTTTTAAGAGAAAACCACTGGGATAATTTTAAGAATACTTTAATAAAAAAAAAATATGTAATTGTTTTTATATAGACAGAATTAAGCCTTACACATCCGTGAATATATATAATCCATGTCCGAGATATCTACTTACATACGCATTGCATCTGTAATGCTACAGTACCTGATATTATTATCTTATGCTTTAAAATAACTCTTGCAATATACATTAGTGTCCATATATATATACATGCAGTATGTATATTTATATGTGCATTAATATATATATATACAAACAAATATTAACTTACATCAAAATATTCTAACATTAATTTTATACAAATCTTGTCCATATATATTTATATATATAAATACTTAAATGGAAATGCAAAGCTATGTATAAATGATTTGAAAATATATTAATAAAAATGTATTGACTGAACGATATTAAACACAATCTTAAACTTTGACTTGAAAAATTATACAAATTTGAATTTACTAAAGGTGTCGATTCGTCAGTGTGAACAAATAGTATAGAATCAGCTGTTACATTTACAACTGTATTTTCAATGCAAAAGTTGCCTATTCGTAATTAAATATCTTTTGTTGAAGACAAATAACAAATATTAAAATATTAACCGAACATTAACAAATAAATAATGAACTCTTAAATGCTTTATATTTATTACAAAAAATATATTGGTTTCAACACTTGAGCAATATTAATTATAATAAATAAAAGCTTACCTGTTGACAACTTATGGCAACAATATCGAACGCAACAATCCTTACCAATATATAACTCAGACGACACGTTTTGCCAATTTATGGACACAAGCAATATAAAATAATCTCAATTTCTTTGAGCAACACAAACTTAATTACATTAAACAATAAAATAAATAACACAGCAATATCACAACTTTGAAAATTATATCACCATATTAATTTTACAATGAATACTAAATCTACTTTCGCAATAATACACAAAAACAAAGCACTCTTGCTTACGAAAATATTTCACTAACATATAAATATAAATTGATCGATATATACATAAGGCAAAGTTCAACACATCTTGAGACAACAGCAATAAAGGCGGAAAGTCCTTAATTATGACTGACCTTAGGTTTTATACCAGCCTGAGTAGTTTAAACTACGACCATTAGCCAATTAAAAACAACTAAGAACAGTAGGTCGAATGTTATATTCATTAATCAATTAAAACAGTAGAAAAAATATATACATGACGTCTGAAGAATGGGCGGTTGGTATTCCTTAGGACACTGCAATGTTTTCATAAGAAATATCAATCTCACATCTCATCAGAATAAAAAAACTAACGATAGTCGGAGTTTATGCGCCCCACACTATTTAACAAATATTCATTTATTTGATTTTAAGAAATAAAATTATTTTTTATACTTATTTATATAATATATATATATAATAATACGCAGATAAATCATTTTATATATATATCGCTAAATATTTATATTTATATATATATATATATGGACCTCACACAAAAAACAATATATATATATATATATATATATATATATATATATATATATATATATATATATATATATATATATATATATATATATATATATATATATATATATATATATATATATATATATATATATATATATATATATATATATAATAACACGCAGATTCTTTTAAAAAAATGCATTAACAAATAATAATAATAATAATAATAATAATAATAATAATAATAATAATAATAATAATAATAATAATAATAATAATAATAATAATAATAATAATAATAATAATAATAATAATAATAATAATAATAATAATAATAATAAAGTAGCTATAGCAACCACCAATGACAACACAGCTTTAAAAGTAATGCTCGTCAGACGAGTTCTCATTGGTGCTTCCCATAAATACATTTATTCCTCATACAAATATTACATTATATATATATATTTACACGTTAATTTGGCTGGGCTAATCGTGGTATACCTGTCTTACAAAGGGACAAAAAGGACATTGCAATAGCAATATGTTATCTTAACAATTACATGAAAATCAATTTAATGATATCATGTACACGGTATTACATCTTTGGCCCACCAAACCTTAAGCAAATTGCTACAATTTTGCTTTATATACATGATGTCAGAACATTGATTTCATCTTGAAGCGCTCCTTCTTCAGTAGTTGCTTGTGTAGACGAATTCAATGTTTTATCTGCATAAGATCTACTTAAATAATCAACGATGACGTTGTCTCTTCCACTAATGTGGTTTAGTATAAATCTGAATCTTTGTAGAACAGTCTCAATCGTAATCGGGTGTTCACGCCTTCATACCTCTCTGTTCAATAGCCGTCAGCGTCTAGTGTCGGACTGAAGGATGATTCTTCCCGATAGAGTATGGCTCGAATTTTCTCTGAGCCCATAACGATCGCCAATGCCTTCCTTCTCCAAGGTTGAATACCTTTGCTGTGTTTCAACAACTTCTTACTTCCGTATGCGATCGGATGGAGAATTCCTCCGTCTTCTTGTAGGAGGACGTTGTATCCCGTAAGTACCGACGCATCCACTTGCAGCGTGAATGTCTTCTCCACTGGCATCTTCAAGATTGGCTTCGAGCTCAAAGCTTCTTTCAACTCCAAACGCCGGCCTTGGGAAATCTTTATGGATTCCCACCAAATTCTTGAAGCCCAACCTCTTTCTTTTGTTAAGTCGTCATGGCGCTGCAATTTTTGCAATAATTCTTAACGAATCCGGGTAGTAACCACGTGAGGCCCTAAGAATGACCTTTACTTGCTTTTTATTCTAGGTGGCTCTGTTTTCTAATTTTTGTTACATGTCTTCATGTAATCCTTTAGTGCCATTGCCAATAAATAATGACCTAAGAACTCAACACTCGACGAGGCGAACTCGCACTTCGTCGGTCTGAATGGTGATCCCTCCTTGAAGTCTTTGTATTACAGTTAAAGTATTCGAGGAGTTTCGCGCCGGGTCGAGGATGTTGAACCTATCTCGACAAAAATAGCTCGGTCCCTCGTTCTTTCGTCCAAATTCCTATCATACCTTAACTGCCCGCATTTTTACTTTGATATACAATCATCATTGTTCTCCTTACACCCTTCTTCCAGACCTACATCCTCTTCCTTCTTCGCATTCCCCTTCTCCCCAACTCTCATAATATCACAACATTTCTTGTCTTTACTGTGTCCTCTCCTCGACAACTTTCTCCTTTCGCTTGCAACTCCTATCATCCTTCCTTGCAAACAATCTTTCACCACATGATAACTTTTTACATGTGTCTTCTTATCATTCACCATACTTCTCTCCTTTACAATCAGTTTCACATCTCTCCTCTTTACTGAACATTTCTTCTTTAACCAACGAAGTATATGTCCTCATACCTCCGCACATTCTTCCTTTATTCAAACATTTTCCAAGCCGCTGATGTCTTCTCACTCTTCCAAAATCTTTTCCAAACTATTCATTGTGCCAATTTTAGCATGCATTAACCACGCTGTATCCAATCTTTCCATGAGCTCGGCGTCTCATCTTTCTTCTACCTTTACCAAAGTATTCTGCACAATGATTTTAACCATATTACAAACAGTTCAATGAACTGTTGCGTCTCCCCCTTGTTGCCATCTTCAATCCTTAAACGCAATAAATTCTGACAGTCCCAGCCAAGATCCTGCGAGAATAACTTCTTTATGCTCTCCTCTGCGTTCGGCATATCCATCACAAACTTCCTATACTCAATTCTCTTTACTCCCTCTCTTGAGAACAAGCGCATCTTTCATTCAAACTAATAATTTCGCCGCACCCTCTTATAACTTTCTGTGCAGTTATTGCGAGGTGCTTCTTCTTCTCCCACAGCTACTGTCTTTTCCTTGATGGAACTTTGTATGTGAACGACTGCATCACCTCTCAATATCTCACCATCTTCGTCATTAGTACGATCTTCTCGGCAGACTCATATGTACTCTTCAATGATGTCACCTGGACATCCGTATTCATGTGTCTTCTTCAAACATTCTCTTAGTGTTTTGTAGGGACTGTTAAAGTTCATCTATGCTGTTAATTTTATCCTTAGTTAATATTGAAATAATGCTCACAATTCAAGTGACGGCTCGGGTTGCTCGCACATTCTCTATTGGACGTCCAACGATTGTGGCACTCGACTGGTCCCTCTGTAAAATCTTCCACCTCCAAATCAGCCATTCTCCAAACTATGATGTTTTGATCAGATTCTGTCTTGAACCTTCCTCAAGCGGTCTCAGCGATGGGGACCAAGCAAACTCTAATGGTTATGCTCGACTCTAGCCTTTACGAGGCCCTTCGACACACGTCGACTCCATGCAGTTGGTCTGGACTCAGGTGGTAATGCGCTCTTTTGACATTTCCAATGAACTAAATCATAGACACTTCCGCATCACGCGCGGTTGTCCTACCACGTAATAAGGGGTATCCCACATCTATACTTGCAGAGGAGCTTCTATCCCGTTACCGTTCCAGCAATCTATTTTTATGTTGTCCTCCCAACATAAACCTCTTCGTACGAATTTCTCGCACACTACTACATTACAACCGGTATCTCGGAGGGTTTTGACTTGATAGCCATTCACCGTCCCATACGTCGGTAGGTGCGACATCTCATTTCAACCTTCTCTATTTCATTCGAGACCTCGCTCTTCACCCGTGAACCTATCAGGACTTATTGCCGCTATCAGAGACCGGAAGCTCCTTGCTCTTTGCTTTCTTCTTCTTTTGCCTGAATTCTTTGTCCTCTAACCACTGGCTGTGAAATAAGAAGGGAAACTCTACAGTCCTTGCGAGATGCTTCCTTGACACTTGGTAGCACGTGACACCTCCCTGGGCCTCACTGCATCTGCGGTACGAAATGTCTGTCGCCGCTCCCACTCTCCGATCTGCTTTCATATTTGTTGCTCTAGATCATATGTTTGTTGCCTGACTTCTATGAAATGACATATCGTCGAGTAACCATGCTCTCGACTAAATGCTTATTGTATGTTGGCTTTATCCGCGGATGGTGACTTAGTGTGTACTGTTGGCTCGAAACTTTAAACGATGAGCCTTCCATATATCTTCTGAACTAATGTATTATCTCTTCCGGATTTTCTTCTCGTTTCCCTTAGGTAGTTCGAAGTTCTTGTGACAGTTATTAAATACTTATCAACTGAGAAAAACTCAATGAGATCATTCTGGTGTCAGTGTTACATTTGCTGCAGAACCACTTTTGAGAGAGCTCAATTATCTTTTGAATACATCTCTAGGATTGTCCATCTCCGTAGACTCATCGGTTTAACTAGCACAGTAACCTCACTTTCAGTGAGTTCCGTACCTCTCTAAAAAGCTGCTTTTTAGACTTCATAGTCTTAATCTCTTCAACCAGTCATATGTCTGAACAACACTGACTCGCTTACTTGTAAGGAAAACACCCTAAACAAAATGCCGCTTCATAGGATATGGTTCGCCCTCTCGCTTGTTTTTCGAACATTAACAAGTATCTTCTACTTATCGATTTTTCCCTTTCATCGAGAATGAGCTTTCAACTTCGGTATTTGCTGCGCGTAGGACGTGCCTGTGACTGCTGCTGAGCGCTTTGTGAAGCTACTGCTGCGGTCATGCGGACGCTGTTACATCAGCATTCTAACTCATCTGCATACATCTCGTCCTCTGCCTCTCTCTGCATCTTTTCTGCCCAACTTCACTCTTGGGCTTCAGCTTCGCATTTTAGCTTTCCTACTCCCGCTTCACTCAAGCTTAGCCTTTTCCTCTTTCATCTTCAAGCTTAGCTTCCTGCCTCAGCTTCAAGCTTAGCTTTCCCCCTTTCAGCTTCAAGCGCTAACTTTTTCTCCCTAAATAGCACGCTAATTCTTTCCTCCAAAGCAGTAGCAGCTAATTTCTTTTCCTACAAATCACAGCAATCTCTTCTGTTGCTCGCGCCTGCTTCTTGGCCCTTCATCTTTTAAGTGGCAGCAGCTAGTCTTACCGACAACCATACCATCTTTGCTACATTTCCAAACCCACAATTAGACAGTAGCCATTGTTATAGATCGTGTATACAAACAAAACTTATAAAATAATACCGTTCGTTCAATAAAGTCACCTTTTTTAACACACGAACTGCAATCACGTCTTTCTTACACCAAAAATTTGAAATTTGGTCCCCCAATATCTATGCATGAAAAATCAAATTTCTTGACACAAAATTAGTATATATATATATATATATATATATATATAATATATAAATATATATATATATATATATAATATATATATAAAATATATATATATATATAATATTATATATATATATAGTATGAATATATATATATATATATATATATACAGGTTTAAAAAATTCGAAGTAAAATTTGCCAAAATCTTGTGGGAAAACAGGGTTTTCGCTCCAAAACTCAAACAGAGTAAAATCAGGAAATCCGAAATTACTGTTTTCGCTTCACACAACTTTGTATAAAATTTTAACTCTATCTAAACAATATAATAATATACTATATATATGAAATATAATATATAATACATATATAGTAAATATATTATATATATATATATATAGAATAAATATATAATATAATATCTATATATATAATATATATATAAAATAGTATACTATATTTTAATATATATGATATAATATTAAAAAGCATCAAAATATAAAGTACTGATAAATTATTTCAGTGTTCTCTGTTCCAAACAACGGGTATTGTGGAATATGCGATATGCTATTTCACCAATACGCAAAAAAAAAAATCCTATATGCACTTCAATAAAAACAAATAGTACAACGACTATATTGACTTACAAACACAATATAACATATATCCCAACTGTCGATATTGTAAGATGTTTACAAGACAATAACTCTGGCACAGGTCTTAGCAAAATTACAAATAAGCGACCCTGAGCTCAATATTAACAAACTACAAAATGAATTCACTACAAGCAATTCATTGATAATGAAATAATGACTAAAGGGTTATAAAATAAGATCCCGAGACAGGAATACCCATTTAATAATGTAATGCGATTGGTTGAAAAGATATTAAATTAAATGTCAAAAACTTACTCTTCCAGCGTAAAAACAAATCCTTTGGCCAGGCCCCCGTGACAATGCCAACCAACTAACACTTTCCTAATATCTAAACCATATTGTAACAGTATCCAGCCTTCCCTGTTAAATGAAGTTATCGCCTTCAATACTACAGTGCAATTTTATACTTAAAACTCACCAACGTATCTCCCTGAAAGTCCTTCAAGTGAAACAACAGTTTGACCGAGTTCGTTGCCTAAGTGAAAACAGTTCAGTCAATATATTCCTTATCATGAATAAACACTGTTTTAAATGACTCAAATTTTTGACATGAAACAATTCTTAAGACCTAAAAGTAATAACTACTTTGAAAATTTGAACACTAATGAAAAGAATTAGTTGGAAACAACAGAAACCTACTGGAATAAATTTAAAAATACATTAATAAAAAAAAATAATGACATGTACTGCTTTTACAAAAAGCTAAGTTTTATAAATCCAGACCATGCGGTAGATGGTCGTAGAATATCACAACATGCGCAGAGATATATGAACCTCCAGTACAAATACCAATTATTATATTTAATGCTTGAAAATGTCACTGCAATACAGATCAACGACCATACATATATACCGCAGTATGTACTGTGTCATGTCACGGAATTTGTTTGCAAACAACGTTAATCATACAAAAAGGCGCTCTATCATTACATTTTACAGACTCCCGCCAAAAATGTAATAATATAAAATACATAATGTATTATGTTCAAGAATGTATATAAATTAAATCAAATTTATTAACAGAAATATACAGACGACTGATTTGCATAAGAGATATGAATCTTACCTTGAAAATAAATGAATGCCATTTAAAAAAAGACGTCGATTTTTCAGTGTGCACAAGACAATGCAAGACCAGCTGACATATAAAACAGCTGTTGCTCCAATGCAAAGAGTTGCCTAATAGTAATTTAAACAAAATCTTTAACAAACAAAAATTGTGACTTTGACAATTAACCATATGTTAAAATAATAAATATTAAACTGATAAACGTTTTATATTTAATAACACAATATAATATTTGCAATACTTCGAGAAATAAATTTCAATAACACACAAGCTTACCTGCCAGTAATATAGCAACAATTCGAACACAATGCACTTTGCAAACTCGTATCTGCAGACGACGTTTGAAATAGAAATGCATATAATAATTACAATTAGAACAACAATTGCTTAAAAACACAACTTAAGTACCTTTATCTTACAAGAAAATAAATAGCAAATATTTTCAACATCGAAATTATTTCACCATATTAAATTTAAAACACATGTTACATTACTTGTAATAAAAACATAAAAATCAAAAACCTTTTGGGATACAAAATATACACCTAACAAATAATATAAATTGATCGGAACATACGAGGCGTTCAAGAGCTACCAACTAATATACATCTCGATTAACAACAATGAAAGCGAAAAAGATCCAAAATATTCTTCATTTTTAACTATTTATTTAAATACAGTATTAGATTTACGCCTTCTTATCCAATCACAATCCTTAAAAACAGTAAGTAAAATGATGTATATTATCAATTAATTAGTAAGAATAAATATATACCAGACATTTAGAGAGAATGAGAGATTGGTATTTCTTGTAAAATCGTACTTTTTCTCAAGAAATACAATCTTCATTGAAAATCAAAATATAAAAAGCTAACAAAAATTGAAGATTGTGCGCTGCCACACTTTACAACAATAATGCATTTAATTCATAAAATACTTTATTTATATATAAAATATAAAAATATTTATATATATATAGTAATACGTAGTATCCTCTTTCAAATCTTTAAAATATTATTTAATAATATAAATATATAATAATAATAATAAAAAAATATCTAAAATAATAATAATAATATTAATAATAATAATAAAATCAATAATAATATTAATATAAAGAAAAACTAGCAATGACAATCACAGGTTTTTAAAAAATAATTTCAAAAGATGAGTTTCAAATTGGTTTTGTTTATTCTTATAATAACAAACATATTACCATATTTGACTGGACCTTGCAGCATACATGTCAAAATCTATATATAAAGAAAAAGTAATATTGCAATGGCAATATTTGACCTTTACCTTAAAATACATAAATGAAAGTATGTTATATGTTCATGTACCCACTGCATTACAGCCTATAACTTTATTCAAAAATTGTGCTCTTTCGAGTCTTTCAAGTAATTCTTGACAAATTTTGATCCCGTTGCGCTTCTCTGCTCCACATGAAAAGTCTTTCGCCCCTATTTTTACAAATTTTCGTATACAAAACGGTTTACTTAAAAATCTATTTGTCGTTCATTTATCAAAAAACAAGGTTAGTCTGTAAAGACTTCTGACACTGCCCGTTGTCCTTCTCCATCAAAGCTGTATGAACATCCACATTTTAATCGAGCATTGCGAGATTGGTTTTCCCACAAGCAGAAGGAATCGCATCATTAAGATAGCTTTTCTCGCCGCCCTCTTTGAAAGGCTTTGGTCACTAGGATAACCATAGTTTTCTGATAGAGTGGCAGATCCATAAGCTTCGCGTTTAAAAGAAGCAAATATTCAGTGGCAGGCTTGTCGTTTAACACACGAGTTTGATAGCTTACCGCTGTTCAATATTTACGTGCATCGCAAAAACGTAACGAGGATTAAAAAACCCCCATACAAAAAGGATGACGTGCAAAATACGTAACGAGGTAGAAACAAGTCCATACTAAACAGATTATGCAAGAAGGACATTTATAAATCTGGTCTAAAAACTAGATCGGACATGTAAACCAGGTAAACTAGCTACCACTTCGTATATCGTCACGAAGGAGCTAATAACTTATTCATCTATCATCTGAATATCAGTAAACTTAACTTTGGGACAGAGGAGTCTATATATTATATATATATATATATATATATATATATATATATATAATATTATATAATAATAATATATAATATATTATATATTATGTATATATAGATATATATAATAATATTATAATATATATATATATATATAAATATATATCATAATTATATATCTTAATATATATATATTATATAAAATATAATAATTATATTATACTTCTTGTATTACTCTATGTGTGCATATATAATATTCTATATATATATATCTTTTATATATATATATATCATAATATATAGGATATTATAATATAGTGATATGGCGTACTTATATTATATAGTATATCAGTAATATATATAATATATATCATAATAATATATATATATATATAATGTTATATATATATATATATATATATATATATAATATATATATATCATTATATATATATATATATATATATATACTATATATATATAATATAATATATATATATATAAATAATAAAGGATATTATAATATAAATATCTATATATAATATATATATATTATAAGATATTAAATAAGTGACTTTGTTAGTCTCATAATTTACTAGCTGAATGAAGTGGACAGCACGTCCACGAAACGTCCTCTTAATAAATTTTATAAACCCTTCTTTTGAGGTTTCAAATCTATATATATATATATATTATTATACTATAGATATATTTATATATATAATATAATATATATTATAAATATATATAATATATATATACTATAATATTAATATATATATAATCTATACCGATATCAATGATTATATTGATATATGTCAAATAACAAATATACAATAAATGTCATATAAAATATCTATGATTAATGAATGTATATAGATAAATATATTATGATTATCATATGTAATAATTTTCCATGCAAAATACCGTCAAATAAAGAAATAAGTATTTATTGAAATACCTAAATTTAAAATAACTTTTTAACTGGAATAATTCGTGTAATTAACCTTAATTAAACAAAACTCGAAACACATAATAATCCTCGTGTTACAAATCTAATATTCATTGATGAAAAGTAAAAAGGAGAAAAAAAAGTATTGAAAAAAATTAACATCGAAAGAAGACACTTTATTTAATTTATTATGCAGATAATGAAATGAAATAAAATTAAAATAATAATTAATGAAAAATCAAATGAAAAAAATAACTAAATAAATAAAAAAATAACCAAATAATAACAAAAATAACAAAAAATAACAAAAATGTTAATAAATACAAAAATAACAAAAAGTAAAGAGATACGGAAAGGTACAATAGTGGGCAGTAAATGTTTACATTTTAACTTTAATTGAAATACAAACTTTAAATTTAATTTCTGCATTTTTTTAGAGGAAGAAAAAAAAGAGGAATACTTGGTTTAAGGGCAAACGTTGTATTAATATGGAAATTGTTTTAACTGAAACCAAATTGGAGTTTCATTTAGTTGAATCGCAAGGAAAGGATTCAACTAAATAATAATAAAAAAACTAACAATAATAAAAAATAATAATAAAATAATAATAATAAAATAATTAATAATAATAGATACTAATAATATAATAATAATAAATATAAAATTAATAATAAATAATAATAAATAATAATAAAATAATTAATAAAATAATAACCTAAAAATAATAATAAAATAAAATAATAAAACAATAATAATATTAATAATTATAAAATAATAAAATAAAATAATAATTAATAAAAAAAAATTATAAACATAATAATATATATACATAATAATAATAAAAATATAATAATAATAATAATAATAATAATAATAATAAAATAATACTTAGTTTGTTTTTCTATATAGGTTTTTCCAAAAAATATACACAATTCACCATTCATTAAAAATAAAATTTAAAATAAGAATACAAAGCTTTTGATATAATAATAATACTAAGAATAAAATAATAATAATAATAATAAAATAATAATAATGATAATAATAAAAATAATCATAATAAATATAATAATAATAATGTATAATCATAATATAATAATAATAATAATAATAAAATATAATATAATAAATAAAAATAATAATAATAATATAATAATAATAAAATAAATAATAATAATAATGAATAATAATAATGATCGATAATAATATAATAATAATAAAATAATAAGATAATAAATATAATAATAATAATAATGCATAATAATAATAATAATAATATATAATAATAATAATAATAATAAAACATAATAAGATAAAAATAATAACAATATATAATAATAATCAAATAAATTAATAATAAAAGAATAATGTCCTTTGGTTTACAGTTATTTTTCCACAACAAAATAAAACGATTGTTTCTAGTAGATAACAAACGAATTGTGATCCTAGAAAATAGCTATCATATCCAGTTATAGAGAAACCCAGAAATCTGAGTGTAAGAAATCGTAAATGTTACGTTTCCACAACACGTGATATATATATTATATATATATATATATATAATAAATATAAATATATATAATATATATATATATATAAAATTATATATATATATATATATATATAAATATATATAATATGAATATATAATAATATCTATATTATATATATTATATAATTATATATAGTGTAGGGAATGAGAGTATTATTTAAATTCAACCATGTCTTGTTGAAGGCCGGAAACTTTTTAATGTCTCTTGAGTCATCCGTATGATATCTAGTTTGAAGCAGAAAAGTGAATGTGTGTGGTTGTTTTAACTAAACATCTATAAATGTCGAATTGGATAGTCCTGAATGAATATAGACGTCCGTAAACTGTCCAATCCCACAACGTTTTGTTATATTAATAATATTATATCTATATATATATATATATATATACTATAATATATATATATATATATATATATATCATAATATATATATTTATATATAATATTATATATATATATATATATAAAATATAGAATATATATCTATATATATTAATATAATAAATATATTATAAATAATATATATATATATAATATTGATTATATATATATATATATGATATATATATAATATATATATACTAGTGATTGCACTCGAACAATCTCGCATCGCAATTTGCGGAAGCATCCGCACCTAAAACATTGACATCCGCATCCGCATCCGCACCGCATCCTCACCTTAATGGCACATTCCCATCCGCATCGCATCCTCTTTTGAAAAATGAGGAGTGCGGATGTATTCTACGAACATTGATTAAATGTCAATTAAAATAAACTTTTTTGCATCTTTATCAGGGAGTATGGGAATAATTGTAATTATTGCATTTCGATTCTGGATATATATATATATAAATTATATATATATATATATATATAATATATATATAATATTATATATATATATATAGAAATATATTATATAAAAGTATATAAATATATATATTATATATTATATATAAATAATATATTATATATATATATATATATCTTATATATATATATATATAATAATAATATAGATAATATAATAAATATTATAATATATATATATTATATAGATATATAATATATATATATAATACTATATATATATATAATATAACGTTTTTCTGGCACTTTGATCGGGCCGATTTGTGGGCCTTGCTTCGCTTTCACGCAGCTATAATTGGAATGAACTGCTTTGACTCGGTGACACTTCGGCTTCTCCGAAAAGAGGGAGCTGTAATCTTGATGTGTATGAGCAGTTCATTCTTCTTCGACTAAATCTTTCTCTCCTCCTAATCCATGGTCGAACCGTGCTGCTCTCCCTGGCCATTCAGGTTAGAGACAGTGAGTATCGGGGGTGAAAAAAATTCTCGTTCGTCTATCACTGCTTTCTAATTTCATTCAGCATGGAAATCGTTGCAGGATACTCTTGTCGAGAAGCGCTTTCATCCCAACGAAAGTGCGCCTTAAACCTCCTGATTCCTCCTACTGAAAACTCTTTGCCTCTGCCATATAATACTCTAACAACTCCTGTAAACTCGCTTCTCCTCTATTCTATCTGTTGGTTCGTTCTAATTCTTACAACTGCCAAAGGAATATCTTCGCCTCCTATTCCTATTTGTTCAACCAAGAAAAATTCTGGCACCCTCCTCCTCCTCCTCCCCCTCTTCTTTCTTTCTCCTTCTCCTCCTCTCCCCTCCTCCCCTCCTCTCTCCTCCTCCTCCACTCCTTCTTCCTCCTCTCTCAGGTGTCCTAGCCATTGCTGCATTTGATCGGGTGCAGGGCTCCTGAAATCTGTGAACGTTAGGAGCGTGGCCCGGATGGCAATTCTCCCAGTTTTGATGCGTGTGCCTTCGTGCTGAACCCCCGCCTCGTTCAATCTATTCATGTCTCAATACTATACTTTCTCAGATGGAACACGAACATGTACCACCTGTCGGAAAAAAGAAGCCGCCTGATCCTTCTAACTGCGCCCTATAGCTCTCAACTTGTGTCTAATCTAAGAATCTTTGAACCCTCCAACTCTCATTTTCTTTAGATCATCTGGAGTCATTCACGTCTTTCCGCTCGTCATACGGCTTCCGGAGCTCGGGTCTACTGGCGCAATACTTTCTATCTAAACTATTTATGTTTTCCGCCCTTCAGGAACTACCGAGAGACTTGCGTGGGTGCGCCTGACATATTCAAAGCAATTGACCGGGTATGACACGCGTCACTGCTCTCCAAGCCCGCCCTTTGGGTTTCTCCTTTCTTTGCTACTGTATGTCAGTTTTCTTTGTAAATCACTAAATATCGGCTTTTGTTGATGGGAACGAATTCTTTTCTGTCAAAAGTGTGTTCCTCAGGGTTCTGTCTTATCTCCTACTTTATCCCTACTTTCATTAA
>JABUQX010041889.1:5000-12500 GCA_015478945.1 Trachelipus rathkii
CTTTCTCACTCTCTCTCTCTCTCTCTCTCTCTCTAAGCTGTATATCTGTCTTTCCCTCTCTCTGTCATCTCTACTTAAATATATAGCCTACTCTCTCTCTCTCTCACTCTCTCTCTCTCTCTCTCTCTCTCTCTCTCTCTCTCTCTCTCTAGTGTTATAATATATATATATATATATATATAATAATATTATTACTAATATATATGTAATAATAATAATAATATGTGATATATATAATATAATAATAATAATAATAATAACTAATAATAATAATGACAATAACTATGTGTGAAAATAATAACAACCAATAACAACAATAACAACATAATAATGTAACAACCAACAATAATAATAATATGTATATAATAATAAATAAGTAAAACCAAACAACAGTAAAAATAAATAATAGTATAAAAATAATAATATGTATATGTAATATATTAATAATAAGTATATGTAATAATAATAATAATAATAATAATAATAATATATAACTAATATGTAATAATAATAATAATAATAATACCATATATTACTATTAATACAACTAACAGTATATATAATATGTATTAGTAATAATAACGATAAATAATAAAAATGATTGCAAAAAATAATAATAATATCAAATTATAATTATCTAAATAATAATATATATATATGTATGTATAATAATAATAATATGTAATAATAATAATAACTAATAATAAAATAATAAAAATAATAATAATAATAATATAATAATAATAATAATAATAATAATAATAGTTATATTAGTATTCATAATATCAAACCCCTATCATCATTGACCTTTAAATTCTATGAGAAATTATGAGAGCTAAAGAAAATTATTAATGACTGCTATAGGAATCGTCACCATTCGACGTAGAATATGACCTAACGAGGGTAGGAATGTCCTCGTTAGTATTTAGATAATAAGAAGCTTCTGATATTTCTACGAAACGACCCAATGGTGAGTGACTCCTGTACATTTTTAGGGAGATTATTCCACAATTCTATGCCCTTATATGAGATGGCCCTCCGCGATTTCGTTAGGGTGAATTTTGCTTTGTCTAAGGTATGGGAATTTGTGCTACGGAGATTGTTTGTTCTTAAAGTTTGGTTTTGTACAAGTATGTTAGTCAAAAGATCATTTGCAGTTCCATTTGTGAATTTAAAGATATGACTACTTACTGTTAGGGTATAAATATCATTAAGTTTTAGTATAGACAAATTTTTGAATAGTGGGGTTGTGTGTTCACGGTAGTTTCGGGGACCTGATATTACACGAATTATTTTCTTTTGCATAACAATTAGAGGTTGTAACAGGTATTCACTTGCACAACCCCAAACTGAAAGACAGTAGAGTAGGTGAGGATAAACAAGACTATAGTAAAGGTTTTTTAAAATATATTTTGGAACAAAATTCCTTATCTTAAAGAATGCATAGTTAGCATAAGACAATTTGCTAATGAGACTATTTATGTGTTCTTGAAAAAGAAAGCTTAATGTCAAGGACCAACACCTAATAACAGCGAGGAACTGATAGCCGATTATAGTTATATTTTTACTCTGCATTTAGTTAGACAGGGTTTCTTTGATTTGTGATTACTAGGTAATTTTTTTTTTGTAGGTTTAGGGAGTCTGTTTTCCTCTACCCATGTTACAATGTTTTTACAATTCATTGTTTACTTTTCAGCTAAGTGTGTGTCTATATTAGTCTGATATTAAGATTGCAGTGTCATCAGCATATTGAGAGAGTGTATTGAACTGTGACAATTTTGAAAGTCATTAGTATATATATTAAAGAATAGCGGCCCAAGTATAGAGCCCTGAGGGACACCGTGGGAAATTGAGGCAAGTGAGGATGATGTGTCTCCTAAATGAACGTATTGTGTTCGGTCAGATAAGTAAGACTGAAACCATTGTAGTGGACCATTAGCGATACCAAGTCTCTCTAATTTGCTTAAGAGTAGGTTGTGTGAAACTACATCGAATGCTTTCGAGAAATCTAGAAGTAAGAGTACACATGTTTGTTTTTCATTTAGTGCTTTGTATAGTTTTTCAGTAAGGAAAACCAGAGCATCTTCTGTGTTGCGGTTTTTGGTGAAACCAAACTGATTTTGTGATAAAAGCCCATTTTCATGCAAATAATTAGTAAGTTGTGCATGGACTAATTTTTCAAAGATTTTACCAGTTGTATGTAGGATTGAAATCGGACGAGAGTTTTTCGGAAGGGAGGTGTCAGAGCTCTTGGGAACAGGGGTAACTTTTGCGATTTTTAATTCAGTTGGATAATGATGTAATTCAATTGAGTTGTTAAAAAGAGCGGCTAATACTGGTGAAATTTCTTTTTTACAGTGTTTGTATATCCAGTTCGGGACACTCTGAAGGTCGCAGCTTTTATTCATGAGCCCACTTATAACACACTCAACGTCAGATGTTGATATTCTTTCAAATGCGAAGTTCTGCCCTTCGTGTGGTCTTAAATAGTCGGCAAAAATCCTCTCTGTTTCTGGAACTTCGGCTGCTAAGGCTGCCCCTACGGTAGTAAAGTAGGAGTTCAATTCATTGACTATTCGTTGCTTGTTTGTAACTATTTCATCACCTATTTTTAATTCATCAATTTTTGTTTTCTGTGTATTGTGACGGTTTAAAATGTCGTTAATAATGCCCCATTGCGATCGTGGATTGGATTGAGTCTGGTTGAATTTATCAGCAAAGAAACTAGCTTTGGATTTCCTTATTAATTTTTTTAGTGTTGAGGCGTATTCTGTGTAAACAGGCATCGGTATGGTACCCATTTTAGCACTTTTATGTAGAGTGTGCTTTTGTTTAATTGAAGTTAATAATGCTCTTGTCAACCACTTATTCATTGTTCTCTTTTCTGAGATTGTTTTGTGTTTTATGGGGAAGTTTTTATCATACGTGTCATATATAATGGAGCTAAATTTTTTGTATTTTTCATCTAGTGAAAGATTAACGTCATGGACAAAAGAGAAGTCTGTATATTTTATTTGGCGTAGAAATGTTTGTTTACGGTCTTCTGATATTAGCCTATATTTTACTTTCTTTTGCACTAGGGGAACAGTCGAAGATTCAAATGTAAGGATGCAGGGGTAGTGGTCCGAGAGGTCGGTGTTTAGTCTAAAGGATTTTGTTGAGCCACGATTATTTGACCACATATGGTCAATGATAGTGGAGTTATTGAGTTCATTTGGCCGTGTAATTCCTGTAATATAGTTAAGGTAACCGTTAGACGTCATTGTGTCAATTAGCAACTTTTTTCCACAGGAATTGGTATTATTACTAGACACGTCGATATTAAAGTCACCAGCTATTACAGTGATCCCACTTTTCAGTGTAGAGCTGCATAAATCATCAAGCTTTTGTGTAAAATTCCCTCTACTCCCTTGTGGTGGTCTGTAAACTCCTAATAAGTTTATTGTTTTAGTCTGTAAACTCCTAATAAGATTATATTTTTAGATCCTTCTTTAAATTTCTTTTGCTTTAAAGCTCTTTTTAATAAGTACTGGGACACCTCCTCCTTTTCTTTCTTTACGGCAAACGTTGAACATGTCATAACCTGAGAGGGCATACAGGTCTTTGTTATAGTTTTTTAGAAAGGTCTCTGTGAGGACAATGCAAGAAAACTTAGCACTAAGGGATGAAAGTAGGTCAGATAGGTCATCATGGTGTTTTGGAAGGCTCCTTATGTTGATACTTATAAATTTAAGGCATTCACGGCCTTTATATAAATCATCTAGCTCATTTGGTAAGAGAAGAGGATTTACTTCATTGTTCAAGTTGTGACGAAAATTGTTTATTTCGTCCATTGAATTTGAGATAGGAGGAGTCAAAAGAGTCAAAGGAGTCAAAACTATCAGGAGGATGAACTATTGACACAAAGGTGGATAAGTATTTGGGTAGAGGACCTAGTTCTTATAGAGCTAGAATAGAAAGAACTAAATGAGATAACCCACCAGTGTAGAGTTGTCCTTCTATAGTGATTATAGTAGTAATAATATTATGCAAATGGATGAATATATTTAAAGTAGGGTAATATATAGAGAATTAGAAAAAGAAATACTAATATATAAAATTAAGTGAAAACGGTATTCAGAATCAAAGTAAGTAAAACAGTTATCAAACTATATTCGTAGAGTATGTTCGACTGTCTCTTCAGAGTGTCAAGTGTGTTTTACCGAGAGTAATTTTATGAAGCCCCAGGGTGGTAAATATATTTTTTAAAAGTGCTGAAAGGCAAGACATTTGCAAAGATAGTTTTGTGTGAAGAGGGATATGTGAAGAGAGAGGAGATGAGAGGAGAGGAGAGGAGAGAGAGAGAGAGAAAGGAGAGGAGGAGGAGAGGAGAGGAGAGGAGAGGAGAGGAGAGGAGAGGAGAGGAGAGGAGAGGAGAGGAGAGGAGAGGAGAGTGAAAGTGAGAGAAAGAGAGAGACAGAGAAAGAGAGGGAGAGAGTGAGGAGAGGAGAGGAGAAGAGGAGAGAGATAGAGTGTAGAGAGAGATAGAGAGTAGGGAGAGAGTAGAGAGAGGTAAGGATAGAGATAGAGAGAGAGAGGGAAGAGAGGAGAGAGGGAGTGAGAGAGTGTGAGAGGGGAGAGATAGAGGAGAAAGAGAGACAGAGAGGAAAGTGAGGAGAGAAGAGGGGGAGAGAGATAGAGAGGAGAGAGATAGAGTAGAGATAAATAGAGAGTAGAGAGATAGTAGAAAGAGATAGTGAGTAGAGAGAGAAGAGAGTAGAGAGAGAGTAAGAAGTAGCAGAGTAAAGAGAGAGAAAGAGAGAGTGGAGAGGAGAGGAGAGATAGAGAGTAGAGAGAGAATGTGAGCAGAGAGAGATAGAGAGGAGAGAGTGACAAAGAGATAGAGGGGAGAGAAAGAGAGGGAGGAGAGAGAGAGGAGAGTGAGAGTGAGGAGACAGAGATAGAAAGGAGAGAGATAGAGTAGAAATAAATAGAGAGTAGAGATGGTAGAAAGAGATAATAATAATAATAATAATAATAATAATAATAATAATAATAATAATAATAATAATAATAATAATAATAATAATAATAATAATAATAATAATAATAATAATATTTTAGATGCATACTTAAAAAATTTACTTTTATCGTGGTTGTTTTTTCATATAAACATATTTATTAGTTAATTTAAACTAAAAATGAACCAGGAAAATTTTAAAAGATTGAATAAATAAATGAATAAATAAACATATATATTATATATATAAATATAATATATAAAAAATAAATATAATATAATACATATATATATATATATATATATATATATATATATATATATATATATATATATATATATATATATATAATATATATATATATCTATATAATTAATATAATAAAAACAAACGAGAAAATTTACGAAGAAGGGAATTTAAAAAGAACTAGAACCACAAGAGCTGCATGACGGACTCGAATTTGGTGTGGGAAGGAGAGGCTTCTAAAGACAAGATTGCTCAAATTGTACAAATACTTTTTAGAAAAAGAAATTACAAATAAGAAATTTATAAAATTTATACAAAATTAAAATCTAATATATATTTATATTTAAAGCAGATAAATTTAATTCTTGGTTCCTTTTGATATAAGTTAAGTAAAATAAATGGACCAATATTTTTTGGATTTTAGATTATTTATTAAAAGAAGATATGGATATTTGGCGGATCGGGTCAAGAAGGAATGTATCAAGCACCAAAATATCGTCCGGTAGCTCAGCGTAGAGCACTCGCGCCAACTAAGCGTAGAAGACGCAGTTTCGTCACTGGTCGGTTCGTGTATGTGGTGCTATTCCCTTCTTGACTCCGTCTTGCTCAGACAAAAAATTTTGGGCACACCCCCTCCTAGATTAGGGCCTTGGCCCGTGAGCGGAGGTGTTAACTGTATATATATGATATATATATAATACTATAATATAATATATATATATTATATATATATATATATACTATATATATATATTAAATATATATATATATATATATATATATATATATATATTTATATTATATATATATGGTCACGTCTGGATTGATCCGTCATATGTATGCTTAAAAACTATTAATGCTACAGTAAAACGGAATACATTGCTGGAATGCTGGTCCAATTTTAGTCCTGGAAAATGAATAATAATATATATTAATATTAAATTATATATATATATATAGTAATATATATATATAATATATATAATATATATATATATAATATTAATATATATATATTATATATTATAAATATATATAATATATATATATATATATTATCTCAAAAACTACAATAAGTTACAGCGAAAAGGAATACATTTTTGGAATTCTGGTAAATTTCCCATAGGAAAATGTAAAAAAATAAAAAATAAAAAAACACATTTAAAATTATCTGTTAATACTTATCAGTAATATGATTAGAAGCCTAATTTAAGACCTTTTATTGGTGTTCTCGTTTTAAATAAATAGACTCTTCTATTAAATTTAGCTTTTTTTTTTTTGTTTACTAAAGATAACCCCAAGGGTATAACGCCCCGAATGGCAGAGTCGGGGTCTCCGGCTTCGGGGAACAACGGGGTAGGATTATTTTCCCCCCTCCGGGGAGGGTCCCCGGAACCCTCGCTCTTTGGTATTTGGGTGTGCGGGGGTTACTCCGCCCCTCCCCTACGGGGTATGGAAAACAATCCCCCCATATGTTCCCCGTCGGCTCGAGCCCCCCTAGTGTGCCGTATAAAGCAAAATGAAAGTCTTATTTTTTAACGAAAACCAATAAAAGGTCTCTAAATAGCCTTTCTCATCATATTACATATTATTAACATAATTTTTTTTTTTTTTTTTTTTTTTACATTTCCTATGTGAAATTTTACCAGGATTTTCCAAAAATGTATTCCTTTTCGCTGTAGCTAATGTATTTTTCGAGATTTTTTTTTTTTTTTTTTTTTTTTTTTTTTTTTTTTTTTTTTTTTTTTTTACATTTCCATGACTAAAATTGGACCAGCATGTTTAGTCATGTATTTCGTTTTACTGTAGCATTAATTGTTTTTAAGATACATATGAGGCAATCCAGAGCGTGGCCTATATTATATATATAATATATATATATATATATATATAATATATTATATATATATAATATAATATTATATATTATATATTATATATATTATATATTATATATATATATATTATTATAATTTGTTATAGTTTATATATATATATATATAATATGATATATCTATATATATATTAATATATATATTATATATATATATATATATATATATATATATATATATATATATATATATATATATAATATATACTATATTAAATAATAATATATAATATATATATATATATACAATATATTTAATATATATATATTGTATATATATATGTTGTATATAAATATATATATATAAAGAATATATATATATATATATACAAAAGGCCTGTTATGTTTTAAAGACTCCGT
>JABUQX010041889.1:15000-28919 GCA_015478945.1 Trachelipus rathkii
CTCTCTCTTCCCTCTCCTCTCTCTCCTCTCTTCTCTTCTCTCTCTCTCTCTCTTCTCTCTCTCTCTTCTCTCTTCTCTCTCTCTCTTCTCTTCTTCTCTCTCTCAGATTTGTAATTCATATTCCATCACACAGTTTTTCTAACGCTATATCTGTGTAAGCGTCAAAAATTTCTGTAATATTTTGTTAGAGTTTATTTAACCAAGATTTTTTAAGATATTCCTCCTGATTTTTTCTTAGTTTCCACAAATTTTCGATGAAATTCAGGTATAATTGGGAACTCGAATTTTATTATTTGAAATGATTTACATGCCATTTTTACTCTAATAATTTAGAGCTCCATCTTGCATAACATTGTTGTCGGATTCACTGTATCATTTGTAGTACTCTGGCCAGGTTTGCGGAGCCTACAATGTTTTTTGCAGGCTCCGGCTCCGGCTCCGTCTCCGGCTCCGTCTCCGGCTCCAGCTCCAGCTCCATTTTTTTAAACTTGTCACCTTCTGCTCCAAACCTATTTATTTTAATGTAATTTTTTTTTCCTGCTCCATCCCAAAAATTATTTAGATTCGGCGCTTACCAAATAAATTATTTCCACTCCGACTTCGCTGTCCAGATTCCGAACAAGAAAATAGAAGTCATGAGAATCGCAATTAAAAAAAAAATTTGTAATAAAACTTGTAAGGCATTTCATTGTATTTGTAATGAGATTGGATCCATTTTATTAGGAAAAATAGGGAGTCACATTATTTTTATTTTATTAAATGTTCAAAAATAATTTATCACGAAAATAAAATTTTATTTTCCCAACTAACGATAATCTTCATGCTAACTTCTTGCAAACATTCTTCTTTCAAATTGGATGGTATTTTTTGAACATTTCATCATTTTGAATATGTTTTATAATGGCGTGTTGAAATGGAAAAGTAGGCGTTTTTTGGAGGGTGGGTGGAAGATAACATAAAGTGTGTGTAGATAGCTAATTGGATTTATTAATCTAATCAAACTTAAATACTTTGATTTTCTCGTCTGACCATGTCATGTACGTCTGCCCTGCCTCCTGCAGGATAGCCCGATCGTATTCTTTGCGATGCACCCGCTGGAAGTGGACACGCATCCCTCCGTAGGTCCGTAACACCAACCGGCAGACAGGAGTCACATGACAGCACTCGCGACCCAGCTGCTCTATGTGTACCAATCCCACGAACTTACCCTACGGGGAAATTACTCGAGAGGGGTAGATGGAAACCATGGGGCTCGAAGCCCCAAATAGGTACGTGGGAGCCTGGACCAGAGTTAGCATAATGACCACTTGGTCAAGCCCGGAACAGACATGTCATTCCAATAAAGAGAAACCTGCCCAGAGGGGGAAGCCCCTAACAGCCGAAGAATCACCCAAAAGGGCGAACCACGGCCGAAGGGAGGATCCCGCCACCCCAGACCCGCTCAAGCAGACACAGTTTCCGGTGGTGCCACTGTGGAGGCCTCCAGTCAGTAATCAACGATCACTTGCGCTATGTGAAAGAAGCTTAAGAAAGCAGCCAATACACACCACACAAGAGAGTCATAGTTACTCCCGCCCTTTAACCTCGCTTAATTGAATTTCTTCACTATTACATTCAGAGCACTGGGCAGAAATCACATCGCGTCAACACCGGTTGAGGCCATCGCGATGCTTTGTTTTAATTAGACAGTCGGTCTCTCCTGCTCCTCTTCTTTTTTGTAGGAAGATTTATACTCTTCCTATTATCGTCTATTTAATTATATTTCCATTGATTGTTTTCTCATAAGTGTATTTAATTTATTTAAAGGAATTAAGATAAACTTTTATTTTTAGCAGACAATCTTTTTGTTTGAGAGTTTGAGACAATTTCCTAAAAAGACTTTTTATTAATTAGAAAATTAAACTGTGAAACTCTTCCAAGAAATTAAAACTTGTTTTTCAATTAAAATCTTTTCATTTGATTTTTTTGTTCTACAAATTGTTTAGTTTTTATTATTTTCAATGACTCTTTTCTTTTATTTCTGAAAATTATTTTATTATTTTTAATTTGGAACATTGTTTACTTTGAATGACCCCCTTTGTTTCAACCATTTTTATTTTTATTTTTTACTTCTATTTTCAATTCCGTTGATATGCATTCTCTCCCCCTTGTTTTCTATTTTTATAATTATTATTATTATTATTATTATTATTATTATTATTATTATTATTATTATTATTATTATTATTATTATTATTATTATTATTATTATTATTATTATTATTATTATTATTATTATTCATCATTTGTTATTATTATTATTATTAATATTATTATCTTTTTTTTTTTTAAATTATTATTATTAAACTTATCATATTATTATTATTATTATTATTATTATTATTATTATTATTATTATTAACAATTAAATTTCCCAAGGGAGAAGTCACTCCTTGGGTCACTAAGGCTTGCCCATTGGAGCGGAAATTTTCCTCTCAATTTCCGTGAAGGGGTTCGAAGCCTCTCAAAAGATCTTCCCTCTTTGTAAAGACTTTAATAACACGAAAAAAAAGTGATATTAAGATTTTTTTGTTGATTTTTTTATTTTTATTTATTTATTTTTTCTTTTTAATGTATAATTTTTTCAATGCAGGATGAGAATCTGCATTTTTACCATATAATAATAATATATATAATAATAATAATAATAATAATAATAATAATAATAATAATAATAATAATAATAATAATAATAATAATAATAATAATAATAATAATAATAATAATAATAATAATAATATAATATAATATAATAATAATAATAATAATAATAAATAATAAATAATAATAATAATAATAATTTATATAATAATAATAATATAATATAATAATAATAATAATAATAAAATAGTAATAAAAAAAAAAAAAAAAAAAAAAAAAAATAATAATTAATAATAATAATAATAATAATAATAAAATAATAATAATAATTATAAATAATATATAATAATAAAAATAATAATAATAATAATAATAATAATAATAATAATAATAATAATAATAATAATAATAATAATAATAATAATTAATAATAATAATAATAATAATAATAATAATAATAATATAAAATAATATTTTAGATGGCCATACTTTAAAATTTTACTTTTGTTGTGTTTTTTTTTTCATACGAATATGCTTATTAGTTAATTTAAACTAAAAATGCACCAGGAAAATTTTAAATGATTTTATAAATAAATAAATGAATAAATAAATAAATAATAAATAAATAAATAAACAATAAATAAATAAATAAATAAAATAAATAATAAATAAATAAATAACTGGATGTAATTTTTAGTTCGTTTGCCTTTAACGAAAAAATTAAAATACATTTTAGAGTTTGAATACACGCATATATATACATATATATATATATATATAATATATATATATATATATATATATATATTATATATAATATATATCTATATACTATTATATATATATATATATATACTATATATATATATATATATATATATATATATATTATTATATATATATATATTATATATATATATATATAATATAATATATATTTATAATATATAATTATATATTATATATATATTATATATATAATATAATATATATATATATATGAATATATATATATATATATATAATATATATATTATATATATATATATATATATATATATATATTAATATATATATTATATATATATATAACAGTGAAACCGGAACCATATAAATAAAAGTTTCATAGTAGTTTCTCGAAGAAGAAAGAAAAATAAAAACTAAGATATATTAATGTAATATATTAATGTGAAATGTAAAATATCAGTAATGTTCAGTTAATTGTAAATGCGTAATAATGTTGGGGGCACTACCGCGCCAAACAGCACAGCGATGAATTCCTATATTGAAATTCCCGTGTTGGATCCCACCCAAATAACTATTAACTCAAACCGTTAACCAAATAATTAAAGTACTAGCTTATCAACTCCTCCATTCAAACTTTTATATATATATATATATATATATATATATATATATAATAATATATATATATAAATATATATATATAATACTATATATATATATATATATATATGATATATATATATATATAATATATATATTATACTCTATCAATATATATATATAAACTATATATATATATTATACTATTATATATATATATATATATATATATATATATATATTAAGCTGGGTTGAAAACATACAAAAGTTGTAGTGCAGATTTGACTTCCCTGTAGTGGGACAAAAAATCATTTTGCATTTACTCAATGTCTAGGGGGCCCAACTTTAGTTTTTTAAAAGGGTTTTGACATCGTTTTTTACTATTTTTAAGTTATGAATTTTATATGCTTTGTTCTTCAAAATTTGGTTTTAATACTAATTGAGAGCTATTTCTGTCTCATTTCAGATCCAGACTATTCGACGTTTGAGATAAGTCCTGTGGGTGCAGTGTTTATTACTATTATTGCAAGACGTTTCATGGCATGTGCAACAAGGCATAAAGACAGGCATGCAATATTCGGTTATCCACAACCACTTGTCGAAAATCAGCTACCACTGGCTGAGGATGTTTTTAGAGCCTACAAGTTCCATCAAGTAGTCAACAAAGATGCCAGTGTTACTCATCTAGCAAAGTTAGTGGCAACAGAAGTTAAAGGCATATACAATAAAGCAGGCATTCCAACAATAGAATTTGAAAGTGTTATAGTGAAAGTGAAGAGACTAATAGTGAATGTCAATGATTTGATGAAATATTCAAGAAATAAACAATCTTCTCTAACATATCAAGATAAAATAAAATCATTTTCTCGTCTCTTCGACATTAGCGCGTGCAAGTGTGTTCATAATGGTATAGTTGAACGTAATCAATGTCAATGTCCCAATGAAAAGAAAATCCCTGTATTGGAATGGCAATTTTGGCTTGATCAAAACACTTCAAGACGCATGATAATAGGAAAGGTGGACAAGGAAAGAACAGAGAAAAACATGAAACTTCAGGAAAGGAAAAGGAAACGGTTGACATTTGAAAGTAAGATGAGACACAAAGATACGCAAAAATGTGTAAGTTCAGTTGAATTATCAGGCAGTGAGAGTGATGTGCTAGAAGAATCATTTTCCTTAGAATCAGAAGAAATGGAAGAATGTCACCTTCAAAATAGAAACCAGTATCCTGAGTTGTGTAAAGCATTAGAGAGGACAAATGTGAGCAATAGAGATGCATGTCTCATAGTTAATGCTGCCCTCAAGGACCTCGGACTTCTGTCACCAAAAAACGTTGTTGATCCAAGTAAGTTACAACGCCAAAGAAAATACTGGAGAGACAAACAGTCAGAGGAGCATTTGCTGCAACACAAACACAGAGGTATGGTCTGCATTGGTTTCGATGGAAAAATAGATGAAACACTTGTCGATACTGGAGGTGTGCGTAGAAAAGTTAGAGAAGAACATTACGTGCTAGTGTCATTTCCAGATGCATGTTACATCGATCACGTTAGTCCTAACTCAGGAAGATCTCGAGATGTATTTAATGAAATTCTGGGTATTATTGAACAAACAAGATCTACAGAGACTTTAAGAGCAGTGATTTGCGATGGAACTCCTGTGAATACGGGTAACAAGAATGGAATAATCACACTGTTGGAGTTACATCTTAAAAGACCACTTCAATGGCTCATATGCATGTTGCATTTTAATGAACTGCCACTCAGGAAGTTATTTAGTGTTGTTGATGGGAAGACAACTGGCCCATCGTCACATGAAGGACCTATAACCAAACTGCTCTCATTTGATCCTCAGACCAAACCCATCATTAATTTTCAACCAATTCCAGGCTCTGTAGTTGATGTTCCTGAAACAGTTACGAAAGATCTAAGTTCTGACCAGCTGTATTTACTAAAAATCTGTTTATTAATTCAGCAAGGGGTACAAAATGCAGATCATAATAATATGCGGTATTTGAAAACTGCACAGCCGGGTGCCTTAAGCCATGCAAGGTGGCTAACTAAAGCTAACAGACTGCTTCGATTGTACGTTTCAACAGAATCCGCATCTGATGATCTGAGGCGTTTGGTACGATTCGTACTGAACTTCTATGCCCCCATATGGTTCTATATCCGCTCCCATCCCTTCTAGTAGTAGGGAGGGGATATTGCACGCAAATGACCGCGACCTTTTTTGACCTTTTTTTGACCGCGACCTTTTTGGGCCTTGACCTTTTTGGCCAACCTGAATTTTTTACCTTAACTTTTTTTTGGGCCTTAACCTTTTTTGAGAACCCGGATTTTTTGAGAACCCGGATTTTTGAGAACCCGGATTTTTTGAAAATCCGGATTTTTTTGAGAACCCGGATTTTTTGAGAACCCGGATTTTTTGAGAACCCAAATTTTTTGAGAACCCAAATTTTTTGAGAACCCAAATTTTTTGAGAACCCAAATTTTTTTTGAGAACCAAATTTTTGAGAACCCTAACTTTTGAGAACCTATTTTTGGGCAACCCTATTTTTCGGCAACCCTAATTTTTGCAACCCTTCGAAGAAGGGTTGCGCCAAACGGTTGCGTCAGCAACCGTTGTACATGTCCCACCCTAATTTTTTCGAGCAACACCTTTGGTCATCCATGGGTCAATTTTGGGCCACCCCTAATTTTTGGCCACTTTATAGGGGCTTAGCCCTATTTTTTGATATTTCGAACATCTACACACGAGGCGCGCGCCCACACACACACACCCACACACACACACCACACACAACACACACCCACACCTAGCCTACACCTAGCCTGCACTATAGCCTACACCCAGCCTCCACATAGCCTACACCAAACTACACCCGCCTACACATAGCCTACACCCAACCTACACCCAGCCTACACCTAGCCTACACCCAGCCTACACCTAGCCTCCACCCAGCCTACACCTACACACCTACCTGCCCTATGCCTTCACCTAGCCTACACCAACACCAGCCTCACCCATCCTTCACCTAGCCTACACCTACACCTGCACCTACACCTAGCTTCACCTAGCCTATACCTACACCTACACCTAGCCTCCCCCCAGCCTTCACCTAGCCTATACACCTACACCTAAGCTCCACCAGCCTACAGCCCGCTACACCTAGACTCCAACCCAACTACACTAGCGTACACCTATACCTAGCCTACACGTGCCCCCTACAACCTTGATGGCTCAACTTTTATGGCTCACACTTTGATGACGTCATCTTTGTTGGCATCTTATATTGATGATTCAACTTTGATGACTCAGATTTATTGAATGGTTCAACTTTGATGGTTCCCAATCACCGTAAGAAGTATCTAGTGAATGTTCTATTAGTATCTATGATTATTCTAATGAAGTGGCCTGGGTGAGTGCCCGGTGAGTGCCAAGTGGAGTGCCAATGAGTGCCAATAAGTGCCATGAGTGCCCATGAGTGCCAAGTGAGTGCACATAGTGCCAATGAGTGCCAAGTGAGTGCAACTGAGTGACACTTTTTTCAAGCCTTTTCTAGCCCCCCCTGAGCCAGAATAGCCCCAATATGGGTGTCTACCCCTAGGTTATAAGTTATGGGATCGATTGGTGTATATTACAATCTGCTAGAATGCTTCCTACTATGAGTTAGTATTTTTATAACACTTAAAGCAACTTACACACTCGCTAGACACTTACACTAGCCCATATACAATTACACTCACACCCACACACAGACTTATAAGGCACTTACAACTGCGCCATAGACACTTACACTAGCCGATATACACTTACACTCACACCCCACAACACAGATACACTTACACTCACACAATCGATATTTTGATGCCTAAACTTTGATGCCTCAACTTTGATGCCTCAACTTTGATGCTTCAGCATTAATGCCTCAGCATTGATGCCTCAATTTGTTACCTCATCTTTGATGACTCATCTTTTGATGTCTCACTTTGATTCCACCTATATTGATGATTCAATCTTTGATGACTGCATCTTTTGTCTACCTGCTATGTCATAAGCTGCACACCAGGGCTCAGCATTGATCCCACCGGAGCGAGGCCCACGACCCCGCAGCCCGCAGGTGCGTCGCCGCGTTACCCGCCGCCGCGTGCGCCGCAGGCGCAATATTTACGCGTACCCGCCCGCCGCGTTGGCGCCCGCCGGCCGCAATTATTTCCCGCGTTCCGCCCGCCGTTGCGCCCATGCAGGCGCAATATTCCTGCGGGAATGAAAATATATATAATATGAGTCATTCATTTTTATTTCATATTTAAACATTCAAAGAATTTCTTTTTCAAATATACTATAAGTCATTTATTTTATTTCATACTTAAACATTTTTATACAAACATTTTCGCGGAACATACAAACTGTAACTATTAACAGAATCTTTTTATATTTTTACACTTAGAGCTTTTTAATTTATAAATTTTTAAAAATTGTATGTAAGAAGAAACAATCCAGAGAGTGTCTGATGTATAAACATTTTATTTTACTACAATTGTACGAAATTTTATTAAAAACATAAAATGTTTTAATACCCTTAAGCAAAATCAATAAATCAATAGAGGTGTCTACCCTAACACGCAAAGGGGGGATTATTATGCTTTTGTTTTACTGCTTTTCTGCTTTACCCTTGTTTACTGCTTTAACTCTGCTTTACTGCTTTAACCACATACATTACACACCTTAAAGCAGTAAATCAAGTAAAATCAATAGAGGTGTTACCTAACATCTAAGGGATTAGTATGCTTTTGTTTACTGCCTTTATCTGCTTTAACTTTCTGCTTTACTGCTTTTAACATTTCTGCTTTACTGAGCTTTAACTCAATACATTACATACCCTTAAAAGCGTAAATCAAGGTAAATAATAGAGGTGTTACCTAACACCAGGAGGGGTAGTATGCTTTTGTTTTACTGCCTTACTGTTTACTACTTTGCTGCTTTACTGCTTTAACTTTCTGCTTTACTGTTTTAACTTTCTGCTTTACTGTTTTTAACTTTCTGTTTTTACTGCTTTAACTCATATATTATTAACATTATGTTTTTTTCTTTTGTTTTAATACTTTTATTTTTATTCTTTTATTCTTTTTATTTTATTTTTATTATTTTTTTACTTATTATTATTTTATTTTGTTTTAATACTTTTTATTTTTATTCTTTTTATTCTTTTTATTTTATTTTTATTATTTTTTTTTTTTTTATTATTTTAATTTTTTTTATTTTTTATTTTTTTACTTAGTGTTTTATTTACTCCCCATTGTATTATTATTTAGCATCAACACATAACACACCGCACACAACACGCAAACACAACACACACACACCACACACACACACACACTTTTACACTTATACACACAATTCACTATGACACTTATCACAACATTCACTATGGGGACTTACATTTACCCATAGACCCTTACATTTACACTTATACACCACACCAAAGTATCAGATTTACTTACACAGATTTCTTACACTTACACAGATTTACTTACACTCACACACAGATTTACTTACACACACACACACAGATTTACTTACACACACAGATTTACTTACACTCACACAGATTTACTTACACTCACACACAGATTTACTTATACACACACACAGATTTACTTACACACACAGATTTACTTACACACACAGATTTACTTACAGTCACACACAGATTTACTTACACACACACACACACACACACACACACACACGCACACTCACTTACACATATAACGTATAATTTATTAAAACATTTTATGTTTTAATTAAACACGGACATTTGTATGACTTCAAATATAACTAAAATTATTTCAAAGTTTCTTAAACTTCTATAATAAATCAATCATTATCTTTGAACAAAGAATTTATTATTAACTGTTAATACTTTTTGTTTATAAATTTTATAACTAACAAGTTTTAAAATAACTTTTACTAAAATTTTATGAAATTTTATTAAAAACATATATTTTACGTACCTTAAAGCAATAAATCATAAATCAGTAAGGTCAGCCCCTAGCACCCCTCTACACCAAGCTATGCCACGTTTTGTTCTATTGACTTACTGCTTTACATCATCTTTAGCGATGTAATAAGTATAAAAATAACAAAATAAGTTCTTCTCTGCTAACATAACATGTATTTTATTAAAATCATTCTAAGTTTTTATTTAAAAATAACAATTATTCACTTACATTTATATTATTCGCTCGATGTTAACTAAAAATATTTCAAAGTTTTTTAAATAATTTGGATTTTCTTTATTATTATCTATGTACATTGACAATCCAACACGAGAAAACACAACAACCCGCACTCCTTACAGATACGAAACTGACCTCTCTCTGTAAAATGGGTTGAAATAACTACTTTAGCCCTAAATTTAGGATAATCCTTTTTGTACCCCGGGGCGATTTTAGGCTAATACAGTCAAAATATATTCAATCCTGACCTTTTTCTTGTAAAATGTGTGCAATAACTCGTAGGTCCTACATTTAGGGCCTAAATTTAGGAATAACCTTTTTGTATCACGGGCTGATTTAAGCCTAATACCAGGTCAAAAAGGTAATTCCAGTATAGACAAGAATCGAGAATCAATGTTATTATTATTTTATAAATATATTTCAAACTGAAACATGCTGGATCGGTAAGATCCTTTAATCAGGTAAGGAAGGAAATGTTTACCTTCTTGTGAGTGACGGGTAATTCCTTATCTCTATAATGCACCTCGTATGTGGATTGGTCGAGAATTTTTTATCGCTTTTTGGTTTTAAGGTATGAAAAAACATGTTTTTTTTTCATATCCTGAGCCCTACCTCTGATTGGATGAAAATTATATTTGAGCAGGCGGATGTTTTAGATCCAAACTCATTTTAAAATCATACTCGTTTTGGCTGTTAAGCTGTGCACAAGTTCTCTGATTTGTAATAAAAGTGTTCTATTTTCACTAAGTGTATATCATGATTCACCTTAACAGGTATACCTCAATACAAGACATTGTCCAATGGGAAATCAAGATCCCAGGAAGTAGGGTTTCATTCTTATATAAAAGAAAACCCGATGGATTTGAATTTTTCAAGTGTGCTACCCATTCACCATGTTATAATACCAAGCGTATTTTCGTGAGTCCAGATGAATTACTTTGTATATGTAATCACACTGAAGAGTGGCTTACAGAATACTTTAAACCAAGCTCGGCTTTAAACTGGACCGAAACAGTTATTAGCCTGTGCGAAGAAACCAGCGATAAGCAACTTACTCTATCATTTTATAAACATCAAAACATAATCAGCTTGGAAGTTAGATTATGGGAGAGAAATAATGAAACAACCGTATTTGAACCTACATCATTTGGATTCTACATTTCAGGCCTAATGCAGCTGAAATATATGCTAGAGGTACGTAGGCGAATGTTAATGCAGATGAAGAAGACATATGTGTTATCTAATTACGTAACCGTAATTCATTACATGTTATTATACCAAGAATACTACGCATTTAAGAAAACCCTGATCGATGATCCTACGCGCACCATCGATCGCTTCCTAAGTTCTATAGACGTACAGAAATTCATTTATCTACTTAGAAAACAATGGCAGGAAAGTATTTATGCAGGTGAACCAGAATGTAAATATACTATGATATCTGAGCGGGAACTTTTTACGTATGTGTTAACTGAAGGTATTACTGAGACACGAAACTATATCATCGATAATGATATAAATGATTGGCATATTTGCAAAGATTTAAAGAATTTTAATATAAAGTAAGGCGAAAACATCCTGTGTCAAATGTATTAGAAGTATTATATTAAATGTTATCCTTATATATACCATTGTAAAAGTATAGTTTAACACGCTTTTGTATACTTTTAATGTATCCTTATATAATATATATAAGTATATATATATATATATATATATATAGTATTATACTATATAATATATATATATAATACTATATATATATATATATAATATATATATATATATATATATATATATAATACTATAATTTATATATATATATAACATCATTGTAGTTAATGATTATTTATTTCTAATTATCTGTAAAGTTCTACTTAACTTTAAAGTTTCTTTCTTAATAAATATTTAACTTGTAATGTTAAGAAGTTAAATAAGCGAAACTTGGGCTCACGGATATGAAAAAACATTTTTTCATACCTAAAAACCAAAAACGATTAAAATAAATTCCTCGACCAATCACATTCGCAGGTCATATCGAGATAAGGATTACTCCTCCACCGACAAGAAAGGTAAACATTTCCTTCTTAACCTGATCAAAGGATCTTACCGATCCAGCATGTTTCAGTTTTGAAATATATTTATAAAAATAATTATACAATGATTCTCGATTCTTGTCTATCCTGGAATTACCTTTTGACCTGGTATTAGCTTAATCCGCCTGTGATACAAAAGGTTATCCTAAATTAGGCCTAAAATTTAGGCCTAAACGTAGTTTTGCGCCACTTTACAGAAAAGGTCAGTTTTGAACATATTTCTTGACCTTGTATTAGGCCTAAATGCCCCGGGGTATAAAAAGGATTATCCTAAATTTAGGGCTAAAGTAGGTATTTCAACCCATTTTACAGAGAGAGGTCAGTTTCGTATCTGTAACGAGTGCGGTTATTGTGTTTTCTCGTGTTGGATTGTCAATGTACATAGATAATAATAAAGAAAATCCAAATTATTTAAAAAACTTTGAAATATTTTTAGTTAACATCGAGCGAATAATATAAATGTTATTTTTAAATAAAAACTTAGAATGATTTAAATAAAATTACATGTTATGTTTAGGCAGAGAAGAAATCTATTTTGTTATTTATACTTTATTACATCGCTAAAGATGCCTGTAAAGCAAGTAAGTCAATGAAACAAGAACGTGGCATAGCTTTGGTGTAGAGGGGTGCTAGGGGCTGACCTTACTGATTTTCTGATTTATTGCTTTAAGGTACGTAAAATATATGTTTTTAATAAAATTTCATAAAATTTTACTAAAAGTTATTTTAAAACTTGTTAGTTATAAAATTTATAAACAAAAAGTATTAACAGTTAATAATAAATTCTTTGTTCAAAGATAATGATTGATTTATTATAGAAGTTTTAAGAAACTTTGAAATAATTTTAATTATATTTGAATGAGTAATATAAATGTACGTGTTTAATTAAAAATAAAATGTTTAATAAATTATAGTTATATGTGTAAGTGAGTGTGCGTGTGTGCGTGTGTGTGTATGTGTGTGGTGTGTGTAAGTAAATCTGTGTGTGAATGTGTAAGTAAATCTGTGTGTGAAAGTAAATCTGTGTGTGTAGTAAATCTGGTGTGTGTGTGTAAGTAATCTGTGTGTGAGTGTAAGTAAATCTGTGTGAGTGTAAGTAAATCTGTGTGTGTAATAAATTGTGTGTGTGTGTAAGTAAATCTGTGTGTGAGTGTAAGTAAATCTGTGTGAGTGTAAATCTGTGTGTGTAAGTAAATCTGTGTGTGTGTGTATAAGTGTAAATGTAAGTGTCTATGGGTAAATGTAAGTGTCATAGTGAATGTGTGTATAAGTGTCATAGTGAATGTGTGTATAAGTGGTAAAGTGTGTGGTGTGGGTGTGTGTGGTGTGTGCGTGTTGTGTGCGGGTGTGTATTGTGTTCTAAAATAATAATAACAATAGGCATGAAGTAAATAACACTAAGTATAATATAAAAATAATAAAAATGGTGTAATAATAAAAGTAGATAACAAATTAATAAAAAGAATAAAAAAAATTATTAAAAAATAAAATAAAAATAAAAGTAAAATAATAAAAATAAAATAAAAAGAATAAAAAGAATAAAAATAAAAAGTATTAAAACAAAATAAAAGAAAACATAATGTTAATA
>JABUQX010041890.1:5000-12745 GCA_015478945.1 Trachelipus rathkii
CTCTCTCTCTCTCTCTCCTCTCTCTCTCCCTCTCCTTTCTCTCCTCTCTCTCCCTCTCTCTCTCTGACTTTTCTCTCTCCTTCTCTGACTCTCTCTCTCTCCTAATCTCTCTCTCTCTCTCTGACTTTCTCTCAGACTCTTTCTGACTTCCTCTCTGGCCCTCTCTGATTCTCTTTCTCTCCGACTCTCTCTGACTGGCTGTCTATTTCTCACTCTCTGACCCTCTCTCTCTGACTATCTCTGGCTTTCCCTGACTTTTCTCTGGCACTCTCTGGTTCTCTCTCTCTTCTCTCCTCTCTCTCTCTCGCTCTCTCTCTCTCTCTCTCTCTCTCTCTCTCTCTCTCTCTCTCTCCTCTCTCTCTCTCTCTCTCTCTCTCTCTCTCTCTCTCTCTCTCTCTTGTATTTTTTAAATCCACATCTATGTCAAACATCTTGCAGTAAGTTATCAACATTCCATAATTATTACATCATCCTTTTCCTTTCACAAATCTTTCAAAGCTTTCAATAAAAATACATGTTACCAATTATTTAATTTGTCTTCAAAACTTTAACAGTGTCCAAAAATCTTACAAAAATGTATTCCTTTCTGAATATGTAAAAAAAAATAAAAAAGTTCACCCCTCGCGAGATAGGGCCCTATTACAGGAAGGGGAACTTCTCTAGGTAATTTTTAACATATATTTATATTAATAATATAAATTGATTGCGAGGCACTTTTTATAATGTAGAACAACAGATTTTTCTAAGTAGAAACTTTCTTTATGAAATTTTTAATTTTGTTGGTTACTTGCACGAAAGAGCAATGAATTATCAAAACCCACTGTTGAAATTCATCGAAGAATGGATGAATAATTGGTGGGTAACGTTTGATAGTGAAGCCTGATTCAGTACACCATATTATCCACCATGACATTCTGCGATTCAGTAAAGTTTCTTCAAGTTTGGTGCCATGCCAACTGACTACAGAACTGTAAATTCTAAGAACTGATGCCTACGATAAGGTCTTGTTGCGCTTTGCAGTTGAAAGTAATGGTTTTCTACAACGAATTGTCTCCGAAGATGCTGAAACCTGGGTCCCTTGCCCGCGCTACCACGAATCCGAAATGGCGTTAAAAAATCTCACCGAGGAAGAGAAAATTCCTCACACAACCACCGGTGGGAAAGATTATGCTGACTCCCTTTTAGAATAAACGAAAGGTCATTATGAAGTAAAACATGTATAGGAAGAAACAATGACAATGACAAACACAACCTCCACCCTGCAATCAGGTATAACACTGTGGATTATTGAGCATAGGTGCTTCTTTGGAATATAAAATGCTCGCCTTCTTACTGCCCTTGTCACTGCTTCAACCGTTAAAGATCAGCATCTTCCCCATCAGCCGTGTTCTCTAGACCTTGACCAAAGTGATTTTCACGTCCTTGAGCAACCAAAATATTTTAAGTTCAACGAAGAAGTGAAGCAGGCAGTTCACAAGAGGCTATAATTAACAGTAGGAAATTTCTTTGCTAGAGGTAGCCATGAACTCTCAAAGCCTTGGAACACTTGAATTGCCTGCCACGGAAAATACCTAGGAAAATGCTGTACTTGCATGCCTTTAGTCTTCAATATTTTGCACCATGATAGACATTTAGTGTTTTCAGCATAGTACAGCATATATAGCATATATATGGGCTATATATATATATACATATAAGGTTAAGCAGAGCAGCAGTTAACAGCAGTGAAAGAGTTAAGGTTATTAGTTATATTATTATGTTGGCTATTATTACATGAGCAGTTATATAAGAATATATTAAGGTATTATTATACATATTATTATTACATATATAAACATACATACAAGGAGCTGTTGTGGCTGCTGGCTACATATATATGTTGCTGTTGAAGGAAGAAGCATTATTACTATTATTGGTTATTACTATTAGGCTAGCTGGCTGGTTGGAGCAGCTGGCTACTGTATGGTTAAGGCGCTGCTGGCTGCATACATCCACATAGCAACAGACGGTCGTAGATATCACAGCGACGCACGCCTGTCGCATCTCGTCTCCATCACACATACGTCGTATATGTATACTAAGCTGTTAAGATCTTATGATTTACGATTTTTCGTTCAAAATGGAACGTATTTAGCAGGTAACAATGAAACTTTTAGATATTTCCGCGACAGTGCCAGACGTCGATATCTTTTAAAAATAACAAAAAACTTTTTTTTTCTCCAAATTTTCTTACACTCTTTTATAATCTTTTATTTATCTTTTTGTTGTTTATAAGTCATTTTATACATGATTTTCTTCAGAAATTATATTTAATTTTAACTATTTTTTTTGAAATGTCGTACATTTACAAACACTCATAAATATTATTAATTATCTCCCCAGTCACGGGATGCTCCCATGAACGCGAGTTTGAGTGACTCTCTGGCAGTGTGTTATTTCAATTTTTTGTGTAAATTAGTTTAATTATGTGCTTCTGTTTATTATGTGTTTCTGTTTCTTATTATATGTTTCACTGAAATATTTATTGTTACAATTAGAAAGAAGATTTAAAAATCGTTTTAGGAAAATAAATTTGATTTGCTGTAATACTTTCAATATATATTGCCAAAATTTAAAAGAGAACCAGAGACAGCTGCCAAATTTATAATATATATATATATAGTTATATTACATTATATTATGCTATATATATTAAGGTTATATATATATATTATCATATTGGCATAACACTTCTTGTTATATATGAGCATATATATTATATTATTATATATATATTGTTGTTATATTATATACATACATATATTACATACGGCATATATGTATATATGCTGAAAGCATATATGTAGCAGCTAGTTATATATATAGATACATATATGTATATATATATATATATATGTTATTATATATGATCTCGAAAATGACGGTTTTGATATATTATAGTTGGTTATTAGTTATATATATATATATACATACATATTGGTTATATATATAAAAATACAAGAAACCGAACTTAGCGTGCCTTGGTCTCCTCAGGGTTGTGGAGTCGGAGTCGCAGTCCTCGAAGAGTCGGTAGTTTTGAAGAGAAAGGAGTCGGAGTCGGAGTGGGCAATTTTGAAAAGGGTGGAGTCGGAGTTTGTACTTTGAAGAGGGTGGAGTCGAGTCGGAGTCAGAGTGGGTAATTTCAAAAGGTTGAGTCGGAGTCGGTAATTTTCAAGAGGTCGGAGTTGGAGTCGGTAGCTTTCAAGATAGGAGTTGGAAAAATTTGAACCGACTCCACAACCCTGGTTGTCACAAAGTACATACAAATTGTTTTCGGCAGCAATACAACAGGAAGTCTATGACGAAAATTAAGCCATGCTTAAACCGTTACTAATGATATCTAACGTTTTCTAGAGAAAATGAAACTAACAGTTTTATTTAATAAAAGTGAAATGTTCATTCCGATTTGCAATATAATAAGACCTTCAAATCATAATTATTTATGCAAACTATGTAACCTGTCCTAACCCTATATATAGCAGCAGCAGCAGTGCTCATTCGGATCGACGTCTTGCAAAGAGTTATATATATATATATATACATAGCAAAGAAAGATATATATAGCAGATATATATATATAATTATATATATAATCATATATAAGTTATAATATATATATATATATATATACATATATGCTACAAATATATATATAATATATATATATATATTATAAGGTAAAATTTTGGTACAGTTAGAGGCAGAAAAGCTACGTCGATGCAATGTTTCCGTGTAACGTTGCAGGGATGTCGTAAGAGTACGTAAATACTACTAGCCTAGGACCTCGCAATGATTTCGCATTGTTACGTCGCTGAGAGCTGACATTTCCACATCCCAGGGACGTAAATCATTATGAAATAACACGCGATACATACAATACGATGCCGCAATATCGAAGAACCGTGTGCGACGTCGTTTTCTTACGTTAGTGCTGAGGCGGTGTTATATATATGAGCAGCAGTGGATAGTTATATATATATATATATATATATATATATTGACAAAGCATCTGGTTTATTGGAATTATTTTGAGACCAAAAAATAACATATTTTCTCCTATTTTTATTATTTAATTTTCTACCTTACTAAATCTCTTTTTATTCTTTGGGGAAAATTGTTATTCTATATCCAGTATAATAATAATAATAATACACACACACACAATAATAATAATAATAATAATAATAATAATAATAATAATATAATAATAATAATAATAAAATAATCACACACAATTAATAATAATAATAATACATAATTTTAATTATTATAATAAAAATATTTGTAATAATAATAATATTAACAACAGCAATAATAGTAATAATAATAATAATAATAATAATAATAATAATAATAATAATAATAATAATAATAATAATAATAATAATAATAATAATAATAATGTATTTAGATTAAGATTAGTAATTTGATTGACTTATTAATATTGACGAAAATATTAATAATAATCATAATAATAATCATAATAATAATAATAATAATGATAATAACAATAAATAATAAAGGTAATAACAATAATCGCATATATATTGTTGGTTTCAGTATAAATATTAGTTGTTATTAGTTATGTGCTAGTATGTATATGTATTAGTTATATATTATATATATTATATTGTTGTTATTGGTACATACATATACATATGCTGTATATATTATGTACTTGTTATTATATACGTAACATACAAGGTTACTTATTATTAAGGTTATTATTATATATAAAGATATATAGATTATTATTTACAATTACAAGGTGATTTGTAAGAAGTTGGTTATTATTACATATATATACAAGCTATGTTCAAGGCAAAATAGACTATGGAAGATGGGACTGCGGCATACAGCAGTGGTTAAGGCTGGCGTTGGTTGGTGCGCGTGGTTACAGTATATATATATGTTATTGCTGGCTGCTAAGGCATATAGCTGCGATGTGCAGGAGGGTATATATATTATGTTGCTTTATATATGAGTAAAGATATATATATATTGCTATATATATATATATATATATATGCATATGCTATATATATTGTATATTGCTACATATATATATACAAGAGCATCTTTATTTATATAATATACATATAATCTTCAAGTTACAAAAAAAAATAGAAACAAATAAATAAAGATTATAAACAAATAAAATGTTGAAAATTAAGAAAAAATATATTTTAATTGGACTGCTCGAAAACCTGACAAATCTATTGAATTTACAGAAAATACATACATATATAAATATATACATATATATATATAAATATATATATTATGCAGTAGTTATATATATGTATATATGTTATATATATATATATATATATATGGTTATATGTGTTGCTACATATATATTATTACTGGCTGGTTCAGCAGTGAGTATATGGTAAGCAGTTAGTATATATATATATATATATATATATATATATATATATTCTTTTAATGAAAAGAGGAGAAAATAACTTAACATTGATTAATTATTGTAATTTCAAAATAAATAAAATATATAATTTTAGTTCTACAAAAAATTCTTCACCTTGATCTCTTAACAGCAAAATGATTGATAACTTCCTCCGTTTATATTGTGTAGCTATGATAAACAATAAATAAAGCCAGTTCTGTTAGGCTTTCTTCTCCTACTGTAGAATTGAAAGAGTACGTTTTGAGCCCTTTCAGATTAGAGAAATATTGTTTTGGAGTGTAAGTTTTGAGTGAAGTAAATGCTAAAATCCTTAGCATTCCAAATGGACTGTAACAAATCAGATTTATTTACAAAATTAATAGATATGGATGGAATGAGTGAATTTACAAAGATTTGTAAGTATGAATCAAAAGCTCACGAAGTTGCTCTCTAACTGGTTTGAAAAATCATCAAGAAAAGAAATTGTAATTGGCCTATTTATTTTCATTTTACATTGATTCTCACAAGAGGCATTATCATTTCTTCATTAACAGAAAGCAGAAGTTTTGTTGCAACTTCCAAAATGTTTGAAAATGTTTCATCTAGGTTTGTTTGAAAATCTTTCAAAACAAACAACCCATTTTTAATATGATTAAGAGCAGTAGCTGTAACTAATTATGGAGAATGCAATGTAGTACATAATGGGAGAGTAAAGTTAAACTCATATATAAACTTATAACAAATTTTATTTGATTACAGACTTCAAAAGATCTGAGTTCTTTGAAGAAAGTTTTGATATCTTGATCCATTCAAGTTCCTCTAAAGCCTCAACAAATACTTTAAAAATTTATCTAAGTAGTAACATGACATTGTAACTTTCCACAAACCATGCTTCGCCCATTCGTGTGAGTTTTGTCCATTTTGTGTCTGGGAAAATCTTTCCTAATTTTTTCTATTAAAATAGTGGCCCACCTTGGCAACCTAAAATAGTACCTAATTGCATTCTCTGTGCCATAAAGTTTCTAATATGTTGTGTACTTTACATGGGTGTAGACAGCAATGAACATATAACATTGCTGAATATTTTCGACAGTTTAAAACGACCTCAAAAACTTTTCTTTGATTGCTTCTGCACTATCATATCGTTGTCCAATCAGAAAGTCACCATTTATTTAAGCATTCGTGGTATTTATAACCTCATCTAGAGATTCTTCTTTAATGCTTTCAACAAATATGTTTCCTCATATTTATTAATATATTCTCTTAATTTGCTTTCATTAACTATTATTTTTATTATTATTAAAAATTAAAATTAGGAGACTCAAACTTCAATAAATTTTGATATCTTAAATAATTTCGGGAGGTTCGAATCCCCTGAACCCCCTTTACATTGCCTTATATATATATATATATATATATATAGCAGTTATATATATATATATATATATATATATATATATATATATATATATATATATAGCAATAGCAATATAATATATATAGTTATATATATATATATATATATATATATATATATATATATATATATATAAATATATATATATATATATATATATATATATATATATATAAACTCGTATATATGATTAAAATAAAGGTTCCCATGTTTGATATTACATTTATGTAAAGAGAGAGGAGGTATATATAAAAGCAAGAGAAACTTAATATGTAGAAAATTATATTATTTTTATATCATGGGGATTGCACTCCTACCAAATTACCATTAATATAATACTCTTGCCATTTTTCCAATTCTTTGTCTAATTCAGGGGTTCCCGAAATCTTTGCTTGTGGACCCCCTTGGACCCCTTGGACCCCCTGGACCCCTTGGACCCCCTAAATTTAACTTTACTATGTGGACCCCTCGTATATTCATATGTAATGTTCCTAAATTAGTTATTTATTTGTAGGGAGTAAAAGCTAATAATTTATCTAATAAATAATTAATAATTAATTTTGTGGACACCTCTCAAAGCTTTTGAGGACCATGGTTAGGAAACGCTGGTCTAATTAGTTTCCATTTGTTAGGTTTTTGTAATATAGCACGGTTCATTATAGTTTTCGTCCTAATTCGGAGGCCGTTAGCACGACGAACTGTTGGAAAGCCTGAATGCTTGCGTTCTTAATGCAAATATACGTGATAAGCCACGGATTGGGAAGCACCGGTGAGGAGAACTGCGGTGCGGTTCGGTTCGGTGCGGTGCGGTTCGGTGCCGTGTAGTGCGGTGGGGTGCGGTGCAATACGTGGTGGTAATGTGTTGCTTTTAAATGGTGTAGA
>JABUQX010041891.1:10000-17500 GCA_015478945.1 Trachelipus rathkii
AAGAATCTTGAAAATGGAAGCTGGAGAACTGAGCGAGGTTCTTTTAGTTCTATTTAATGACTGTATCTCCAGAGGAATGTTTTCCGATGCTTTGAAGATGGTCAGAGTTGTACCCTTGTATAAATCTGGGACACGCGTATAAGAGAAAAATCACAGACCCATATGGAATTTACTTTCGATAACTGAAATATTTGAAATGATGATTTATAATAGATTGACCAACTATTTTTTTTAAAAAAATTCTTTGATTTGTTTCCAATGGTATGGGTTTGTGAAATTTAGTGGAACACAGTACGCAGCTCTCTCCCTTCAACGTGATGCTAATAACAGTATAGCTCGAAAGGAGTACAGAGTTGCTGTATTTTTTGGATTGCTTAAAAATTTTTGATACCATTGACTTAGGCATTAAATTAGAAAGTTAGAAAAATATGGCGTTAGGGGCATTTGCCTCTCTTTTATAAAATCTTACTTTAGTAACAGAAAACAATATGTTCAAATTGTTAATTTCCTGCTCCGGAACTGGAAAGGTAACAACAGGGCTACCTCAGAGGTCATGCCTTGGGTTTCTTTACTTTATAATATATTAGTGATCTTGTTAAGGTCACTTCAAATGTCAAACTATTTTTAAATGCAGACAACAATGCATCGTACTTGTCAGGTACGTATATTTTCCACATTCAAAGGGTATCAACGAAAATTTGCAAAATATTTTCAAATATACTTGTGCTATAATAAGTTCTTATTAATTGCAGGAGAAACTAGGGCTATAATTTTTTCATCTTTTCTAACGTTCTAGCAAACATTTGCCTAGACGAAGAAGCAATCGATTTGTTAAGTTTATAAAATATTTAGGTCTAATTATTCAGCATAATTTGAAATTTGACGAATATATTCATTACTTGTGTAGCAGAATTCATAGGAATAGCTGTATTTTATATGCTTTGAAAAATGTACTTTCGAAGGAAACCCTGATAACTTTATACCATTAGATTATTTACACTTTTTTTCAACTTGAATGTATTTATTAGCTTTGGGAGAATCTACAGAAATTGTATTAAAACCCATATTTGTTTCCCAAAATAATGCCCTATGAAATATTTGATCTCGTTATGATTTACACACTGCTTATCTCTACTTTGCATGTAATATATTACCACTTAAGGATCTATACAAGTTTAAACTTGGAGAATTTATACATAGGTAACTTCTGTGATGAAAATCTTTTTTCGGAATATATGAATAACCTAAATTGGAGACTCAGAAATACAGTACCAGAAATATCAGTATTCTAAAGCACTCATTCTCCAGGACACAAATCAGCAAAAGGTTTTACATTAATAAGGGTATCTTGTTCTGGGAATCGCTACCTGGAAGCTTAAGGGAAATTAAAATTACAAATTATTATTATTATTATTATTATTGTTATTATTATTATTATTATTATTATTATGTTATTATTATTATTATTATATTATATTATTATTATTATTTATTATTATATTATTATTATTATATTATTATATTATATTAAGGGAAATTAATATTATTTATTATTATTATTATTATTATTATTATTATTATTATTATTATTATTATTATTATTATTATTATTATTATTATTATTATTATTATTATTATTATTATTTTATTATTATTTTATTTTTATTATTATTATTATTATTATTATTATTATTATATTATTATTATTATTATTATTATTTTTATTATATTATATTATTATTATTATTATTATTATTATTATTATTATTATTATTATTATTATTATTATTTTATTCTTTTTATTTATTATTATTATTATTATTTTTCTCAATTATTATTTTCTCTATTTTTATTTATTAATGTCATTATTATTTAATATCATTATTATTAATTTCATTATTTATTAATTATTATTATTATATTTATTATTATTATTATTTATTATTATTTATTATATTATATATTATTATATTATTATTATTATTATTAAGATCTTAAAGATCTCATTATTGTATAATTAGTATTAGATACTTATTTTTATTATTATTTTAATAATAATAATCATAAATATTATTATTGTTAAAAATAATAATTATTATTATTACAATAATTATGGTAATAATAATTATTATTGTTATTATATTAATAAACTATTATTATAATAATTATTATTGTTATAATAATAATTATTACTATAACAATAGTCATTACTTTTGTTTTAATTATATTTATTATTATTAGCATGATTATTATAATTAAAATAATTTTTATTATTTTTATAATAATAGTTAATATAATAATAACAATTATTATAATAACAATAATTTTTATAATAATAATAATTATCGTATTATATTAGTTATTTATTATAATAATAATTATAATAATAATTAGTATTATTAATCTTATTATTATAATTATTGTTATAATTATTATCATTAAAATAATTGTAACTATAATTATTATGGTTATAATTATTATATTATAATTATTATTGTTATAATTATTATAATTATAATTATTATAATTACAATTGTTATAATTATATTTTTATAATTATAATTATTGTAATTATAAATATTAAAATTATTTTAATAATAATCATTATAATATATAATTATAATTATTATAATTATAATTTTTGTAATGATTAATGAATTATTATAAAATTTATTATAATTATTATTATTGTTGTAGTTTATCTTTATTTATTATTATTGATTATATTATTTATTATTATTATTATTATTATTATTATATTAATTATTATTATTATATTATTATTATTATATATAATTATTATTATTATTATTATTATAATTATTATTATTATTTTTATTATACCCATAATATTGGATTAAAAGAAACTAATTATTTATTATTATTAACTAATTATTTTATTATTTTAATTATTATTAATTATATGATTATAGTTATTATAATAATAATTATTGTAATGATAATAATTATTCTTTTATTCATTATTATTATTATTAATTATTATTATTCATTATTATTATTATTATATATTATTATTATTTTATTTATTATTATTTTATTATTATTATTATTATATTATTTATTATTATTATTATTTATTATAATTACTATTATTTATTATATTATTATTATTATTTATTATTATTATTTTTATTATTATTTTATATTATACTGTTATTATTATTAATATTATTATTTATATTATTTAATATTATTATTATTATTATTATTATTATTATTTATTATTATTTATTATTATTATTATTATAATATCTATTTTATTATTATTATTATTATTTATTATTATTATTATATTTTATTATTATTATTATTATTATTATTATTATTATTATTATTATTATTATTATTATTATTATTATTATTATTATTATTATTATTATTATTATTTTTTTTTTTTCATTATTATTCATTATTATTATTCATTATTATTATTATTATTTATTATTTTTATTATTATTATTATATTATTATTATATTATTTATATTATTATTATTATTATTATTGATTATTATTATTATTATTATTATTTATTATTATTATTATTATTATTATATTATTATTATTATTATTATTATAACACATAAAACAAATTATGAAAACTATGTACTTTCGATGTCTCAATATCAAAGGTTCGTCATTTCTCTCTAGATACTATTAAAAGGAGAAGCATCAACTTGGAAATGCGATGTAAAGGATTTCTTGCCATATGGGCTATACTACGAACTTTTAGCTTCATAACTTTCTTGTCTTTCCTTATTAAGATTTTTGGCAGAATAATAATATTCTTGAGTACCTTCTATAGCAAATAATTCCAATCACTCTACAATGTAGTTTAAAATGACTTTTATTTTCCTACTTTCAGTAAAATAAAAAAATAAAAAAGACATATATTTTTAAAGTAAAGTAAGTTTTAATACATAATCTTTTCTCAAATATTGACATTTAGCTTCTTATTCTCTATAATAAAATTTTTTACTGAATTTTTTTTTAATTAAAACCAACAGTTTGGGCTGATATTTTCTAAAATGTCTTACATGGGATGGGAAATATTTTCTATGGAAAGTACTCAACTGTCTTATGAGTCCTGAAGCCAAGCATAACTCCGCTGCTTATTAATAACATGGGAAATATTATGTTGTATTAAAACAAACACCAACATCGACATAAGTCGGCAATGTACTATCGATAAAACGTCGGGTTATAACGTCTTCTAAAAACATAACTTTTCGCAGATATGAAGCTACGCATAGCTGAGGCGTTGTGAACGCCATAACGTTATGTTTTTCAACGAACTTATTAGATCCCTGTAATTTTATTATTATTATTATTATTATAATTATTATTATTATTATTGTTATTATTATTATTATTATTATTATTATTATTATTATTATTATTATTATTATTATTATTTTTTGCATATTTTTATTTATTTATTAATTATTTTTTTTATCATTTTATTATTATTATTTATTATTATTATTATTATTATTATTATTATTATTATTATTATTATTATTATTATTATTATTGTTGTAGAACTAGCTGATTTATTAATAATAAAATAATTCCCTTGACCCAAAACAAAACGATTAAAATTTCATATCCCTCTATTATTATTTTTAAACCCATTTTAGATAAAATCCGATAAAAATAATTACCTATTATTTTCCTTTAACAAATACATCTCCAATAAGTGTTTTGTCTCCATTAGTTATTAACTGATAAAAATAATTGTGAGCAAAGCATAAATAAATTTAAAGAGATTAGGAACGATGCTGTAATTAAAGTTGTGTCTCCCTAATTTAATTATGCTGTGAATTGAAATTTATATCACTGAGATTTAATAACAATTAACTAAGCTTAGTTTTAATCAACAAATAAATGATAAAAGAGGAAATTAAGCCATTATTTGAACAGAAAAAGTTCAACATAGAATTAGAGAATATATATATATATATATATATATATATATATATATATATATATATATATATATATATAATATATTATATATATATATTATATTTATATATATATATATTATATATATATATATATATATATATATATATATATATATATATATTAGACTGATGCAAAAAAGTCGACCATTCTGAAATCTTCAGGACACCCTGAAAATATGTTTATTGTCTTAAAAAAACATTTTTTTGCAAAATTTCACCTCAATTGAATAACTTTTAGAGGCTGCTACCGCCATTAGAACATTTAAAGGAATCGTTAGAATGTAGATCGTTTTACAAATTGTACACATAAACCTAATATAGTATTTATAAATTGTTTTTCAAAAGCTAAAATATTCAAAGCAATAGCAATAGCAAAAACAACCGAAAAGTTACAGATTACTATATACATTTCATGGAAATGGTAACTGGCAACACTTTGCAGTTCTACCTAATAAACGAAATAGCAACCTTACAGCTTTATGAGTTACGTCTTGATTGTGACGCAGTATCGTAGACATTAGTACCTTCGTCGCTGTGACTCTGTGTAGTAAGTGCATCTGTTTTAAATATGGAAAGGCGTACACGTCGTACAACGGATATTTGGCTTATTTCACATACTATAGAATTTCTGAAAGAGACTCACCTCCCATCAAAGCGGGAAACAATGGCATTGTTTATGAACTACAAATTGAACAAAAAACAACAGGTGAAAATAGCCGCTCTGTCTACTGCCGTAGACGTAATGGCAGTGTGGGAAAAAGCAGGCATCCCAACAGTGTTGAAATGCCATGTCATCGAAAAAATAAAGAAACTTTACAATGAATGGGGAAAATTAAAAAAGAACAGAAATAATAAGAAGAAACAGTCATGTGGTCTGGTTCAGAAACAAGAGAGATGGAAAAACGACTTAGATAATCTGTTTGATATTGCGCATGCAAATGCTCTTGACATGATACAGATAGACGAAGATCGTGCGTTTTTGATGCTCCAACGGGAAAAAAGACAAGGCAAAATGGTTGGAGTGGATAAAACGTTATTACGGAAAGAAAAGATTGCCAGAGAGAGGGAGTCATTGCTTGTTACAAAGAGAAAGAGGGAAGCAGCAACGTTTGATGTAGCTGCGTTGTCAAGTTCAAGCACATCAGGGTCGAATAACAATAGTTCATCATCAGATGAAGAATATGTGTTAGAACCTCATCAGCCATCAACGTCGAGAGGAACGAAATCAAAGCCAAAACGAGTGAAACTTATGGACACATCCATGCTTGCAGCTCTTGATGCTACCAAAATAAGTGACAGATCTGCTTCACAAATCTTGATCCCAGCAGTAGAAGCTCTTGGTCACAACTGTGAAAAATATAGCATCAGCTATTCATCAGTAAGACGAGCAAGACAACAAAACAGGAAGAAAATGGCAGAAAACTTGCTGAAGGATTTCAAAACAAATTGTCCCCTGCAAATACATTGGGATGGCAAATTAATGGAAGATATTACCGGTCATGAAAATATCGAACGACTGCCAGTCCTAATTTCTGGACTAGGTGTCGATAAGCTTTTTGGCGTTCCGAAGCTTACCCGTGGAACAGGTAAAAATATTGCAGATGCTGTATATCAATTAGTATTGCAATGGGATATATCTAAGCAAGTCAAGTGCATGTCCTTTGACACCACTCCAGCCAACACAGGTAATAAGAGTGGTGCCTGTGTGTTACTAGAGCAAAGAATGGGTAAACACATGCTGTGGCTAGCTTGTTGCCATCACATTTTAGAATTAACATTGGAAGCAGCTGTTTCTGTCTCTTTGCCTGCTTCCTCTGGACCTGACATTACTCTTTTTAAGAGATTTAAATCGGCGTGGGTGAAAATTGATACGACAAAGTACCAAACAGCCGCAGAGAACCCTGTCATCAAAGAGAAAATAACAGAAGCTGGTGATATCGTTACATTTGTTGAAGCGCAGCTTCAGAAACACCACCCTCGTAATGATTACAAGGAATTTCTCGAGCTGACATTGATTTTCCTTGGTAACACTCCGCCATCAGGAATCAGATTTAAAGTCCCGGGAGCATATCATAGGGCACGTTGGATGTCTAAGGCAATTTACTGTATTAAAATATGGATGTTTAAGAACCAGTTTAAGCTGACTCCAAGAGAAGAAAGAGGACTGCGTGATATTTCCTGTTTTTTAACAACAATATATATTAGATCGTGGTTCACGGCATCCATAGCCATCAGTGCTCCACGTTCGGATTTGGATCTTCTACAAAGGCTGCAAAAGTACAAGGAAAAAGATGATACCATTGCAAGTGCTGCTCTTAATAAAGTTTTGAGGCATTTGTGGTACCTCTCTGAGGAACTTGTTGCTCTTGCATTTTTTGATTCAGAGGTTTTGCTTGAGACAAAAAACAAAATGAGGCATGCTCTAAAGAAACAAGGGGATTCCAGACCGGAAAAAAGAGCAACCATAAATCCTGAATCAGTATTCCAAAAACAATTGCAGGATTTCGTTAC
>JABUQX010041891.1:22500-27500 GCA_015478945.1 Trachelipus rathkii
AATAATAATAATAATAATAATAATAATAATAATAATAATAATAATAATAATAATATAATAATAATAATAATAATAATTAATAATAATAATAATAATAATAATAATAATGACTACCCAAGTGAAGTTATTACAACAGAAAGTCTTGAGAGTCAATATTGATAATAATAAAAACGGTAATGAGCGTGAAGATCAGCTAGACAATAAAGAGCTGCCAAAGTCGCCAGAAAGCCGTTTTCAAAAAAAAAAAAAAAAAAAAAAAAAAAAAAAAAATTCTTCCATGAATGCTTATACAGAAGGCTTCGACCTGCTATTATATGGGAGGGATCGGGTAGATGAAAAAAAAACTACCCCCACCAATTGAGACCCCCCAAAAGCACTCCTAAAAAAACGCTTCTCTAAAATGTGAAACTTAAAGAAAGAAGAAAAAAACAAAATTAAAAAACAAAAAAAAAAAAAATTTTACTGTTAACCGAAGAGGTAAGCTAAAAAATGAAATTTGAAAGAAAACATGCAAAAAAAAAAATAAATAAAAAAATAAAAATAAAGCCTCTACGATAAATTCGAGGGCTAAATAAAATTGGGAAGAAGTACAAAATACCCCAAAAGGAAAATTGCCTGGCTGCTAAAGACCGCCACTGCTCTTGAGGACGATCGGAGAAGTCTCTAAATGCTCCCATATGGTTTGTGTTTTTTTTAACGAAAATAGTTTTGTAAAAGTGAAAATTTAATCTGGTAATTATTTTGTGTTAATAAAAATTAATCAAAATGTATTATAATTCGGCGGCAGAATGATGTTATAAAATAATGGAAAATCAGACTTCTTTTCGTCATATAATAATTATAAGAATCTTGTGTATATTTAAATAAGGATGTGGGTGTCCCCCATTGTTCTTACTCTTATCCCCCCAGGGGGGGGGGGGGGGGGGGGGGGGGGGGGGGGGGGGGGGGGGGGGGGAGGGGGGGGGGGGGGGGGGGGGGGGGGGGGGGGGGGGGGGGGGGGGGGTAGGGAAGGAGGTTGAAGTGTGAAACAAAGATGCTTGTAAACGGCCTTGTTAGGAGTGTCCGTAGAAAAAAGAAAAAAAAAGAAATAGTCCTTTTTAAGAAAGGAAATTTGTAACTGGGTATTTTTAGGAATAGTAAAATTTATATTTTAAAATTTCGTGTGAAGCGGCCTTGTAAAAGTGACCGTTATATGATATAAGAAATATTCCTTTTGAGAAATGAAATTGGTAATTGTTTTTAAGAATAAGAAAATTTATAGTCTAAAACATTTTTGTGAGGTCTTTAAGATCGGGTTTTAAATGCATGACGGGAATTCCCATATTTTAAAAATTATTGTATTTTATTTATTGATTTTAATAATTAGATTAGGATGTTCGGTTCCTCTGATGAAAAAATATAATGAAATTATTATTATATACGAGTTTATTTTATGTGTCAATAGTAAGATCTATCTGCTTAAAAGTATTTTTATAATGTTTTATGTTGCCGTCTAATTAATATATTTTTCGAATTAATATGAAATCATATTTAAAATTTATCTGAAATAACGAGAGAAAGATAACTTTCGTGAGGCATACCATAAGGGGGAGGAGCTATGAACTCCTATAGAACTTTGACGTCATCACGAGTGGGTAGGCCTTAGACAAGTTGGAGTATAGCTAAAAATGAAATAAATTCTACGGAATGTTTTTGCCGACTTTAAAATTTTTTTTAAAAATGTATTTTTTTTTAGAATTAAAGGCTGGGTGTTCTTCTTTAACCTGGGATGCACCATATGTACTAAGGCTAGTACTATATAAAACAATGCTATTATAATCTTTATTGTAATTAATAAAGCTAGAACTCTTAGGAGGCAAAAGCTATTATTATTATGTACAGTAAAATTTTCTTACATCTTTGTCTATTAAGATGTACGGTAAAATTGGCTTACATCTTATAAGATCACGCACATAACTATGTTTATTCCTTTTTGTTTATATTATTTAAAATCTTAAGTCAGCCAATAAGAGTCTTTTCCCTGACCGGCAATATCTGACGCCAAAACGAGGGAAGACGTTAGTTAGGCTACAACAACAGAGCCATTAACAAGTGCCCAGGGCGTCGCCCTGGCACTCTCTAAATATATTATTTTTATAATAAAATTAAAGGTGTTAGATTATTATTAATGTTCTTATAAAGAAGATCTCTTGTAAGTGTCATTTGATACGTTATGTTGATCATCAGTGAAATAATAATATATAAAAATTAGAGAGAACGGTGAGATAGACCTAGTAGAGAACATGGCATTCTATTATATGTCCCACTCTGCAAACTGTTCTAAAATGAAATGTATAAAATTTGGATTCAAGTGCTCACGAAAATGTGCTTGAATTGTCAATGACAAAATCCTTATTTATTATACAAAATAAAAATTATCTATTATGAACTGTGAAAAACAACAATATAAAAAGAATGTTAATAAAAGAATAACATCAAAAATCTATTTAATACTCCTTCCATCTTATTAATTAGTGTACCCGAGGTGTGAGTGATTTAATTCTATGTTTAATTAATTAAAGATCTCATCATCTCGCGCTATATATATATATATATATATATATATATATATATATATATATATATATATATATATATATATATATATATGTAATATATATATATTATATAATATTATATTTAGTATATATATATCAGGTGCGTAGTTAAGGGGATAGGCTGGGTAGGCATTGCCTATCTTATTTTTAAGAAATTCCAATTAAAAAGAACAAATAAAAAAATTATAAAAAAATTTTTTTTTTATATAATAAGAAAATTTGAAAAAATCTACAAAATTTATAAAGATATTAAACGAAAAAGATGCAGGTATTTATGTTCTGCTCCCTATAAACTCTTTAACTTTCATTCGTTACATAGGCGAAGTTCAATAAAATAAATCGTATCCCTTAATATTATAGTAGGGAGGCAAGCTGCCTGTCGGCTCACGCTCGTCGTACTCTTTCGTGCGGGCGTTATTAGATGTGCCCCATAAAATAAGGGTTTGTTTTAATTTCTTTTGCAACCATGTTTTCATTTGCAATTGTAATTAATTATAAATTATATATTATATATATAATAATATAATATGAATATACATATATATAAATTTCTTTAATATAAAATAATATATACAACAATAAAAATTATTATAGAAAAATTATATATTATCATATATATATATATAATATTATATATATAGGAAGAGATGAGAGAGAGAGAGAGAGAGGAGAGGAATATGAGCCCCTATTATAGTTGCCATGTTAAAATCAGCGCATTTCAACTAATTTAGAATTGTGGATGTGCTGATTTTCTTTTGCTCTTCTGCTTTAGAATTATTCTAGTGTGTGTGTTACATGATTTAGATTTTTTTATAATATTGATGGAGATGGAATCAATTGTTGATTATTTATTAAAAACAAACTTTTAGAAATCTTAGTTTTGAAGAACAAATGCAAATTAAAAAATGTGGAAGGCCAACACCAAATTTGAACATAATTAATAAAGGCAAAAATGGAAATCGGAGTTTCTGTCATGAATGGTTCCAAAAAAAAAAAAATATGGTTAACGGGGTGTCCTATAAGACAGAAGTTATATTGCTGGCCATGTTTAATTTTTAGCAATAATTCAGTCAAAGACGCTTGGGGAAAAGAAGGTTTTTCTGATATGAAAAATTTGAGTAGAGCATGCAAAAAACATGAAGCATCTCAGAGACATTTAGCATGTACCTTAAAATTTAGTAATTTTGGAAAATACAATATTGATCAGGCTTTAAGTGAATCTCATAAAACACTTATTAAAAAAACATAACGAAGAAGTTGACGAAAATCGCCAGATTATGAGAAGGCTAATAGACTGTGTAATTTTTCTTGGTAAACAAGAATTGTCATTCAGAGGACACAATGAAAGTTCCTCTTCTTTAAATAAAGGTAATTATGTTGAACTTCTTTCTCTCCTTAAAAAGTACGATTGTAGGCTTAAGGAAGGTTTTCACTGCTCTGGATCTTTTCAAGGTACATCACCTGATATTCAGAATGATCTAATTTCATGCGTGAGTAAAGTTCTCAATGATCATATTACAACAGAAATAAACAGTGCTATGTTTTTCTCAATTCAAGTGGACGAAACAATGGATAAATCTGTAGCTGAACATCTATCCATAATTATTCGTTATGTGGACGAGAAGTGCGACATTCAAGAAAGATTTATTGGTTTTTTTCCAGTGTCTGAAGACAGAGGAGCTGAAGCTATTACAAATATAGTGTCTAAAGTCGTGGAAAATTTTAATGAGGCACGATCAAAATTAGTTGGACAAACCTACGACGGAGCATCAGTCATGGCGGGCGATATTTCAGGAGTGAAAACAAGAATTATGGCAATATATCCAATGGCGTTTTTTACTCACTGTTATGCTCACAGACTGCAATTAATTTTGCTAAACGGAACAAAGATACCTGAAGTAAAGGGATTTTTTTTCTCATTTGAATTCATTTCATGCGTTTTTTAGTAAATCGCCCAAACGGATGACATTATTACAGGAAACTTATAAGAAATCAAATCTGGGCGGAAACTTTAAAAAACCTATTGCTCCATCAGAAACTCGATGGAATTTCAAAGAGCGCGCGGTTAGTGTAATTTTAGAATTGTACGAAGTTCTTATCAAAGTTTTTGATGCCGTATCTGAATGGCATAACGACTATGAAGCAGTTACGCTTGCAAATGGCTTAAAATATATACTTTCGGAATTTTCGTTCGTATTTTTATTGTGTGTTTATAGTCGAATTTTTGATATATGTGGATTTTTATTTAGTATTCTCGAAGTAAAGCACTCAAACATACCTACAGCAAATAAATATATAATGGAAGTATCTGTAAAATTATCTAACCTTAGGTCAGATGAAGCTTTTGGCTCTGTTTACGAAAGAGCTGTTAAAATTTGCGGGGAGCCAAAAGATAAGAGAGGT
>JABUQX010041892.1:7500-10000 GCA_015478945.1 Trachelipus rathkii
AATTTTACTGAAATCTCGAAGAGAAGAGGACGAAGAGTCAGAGAAAAAGAAAAAAAGATCACCAGTAAAGAGTTTCTTACGGAAGCCATTTTGCCTATTGGAGATAAGATTAGATTTAATATGTTCCCAAAACTTTCCGAGAAGGTTAGGTCCAAAATTTTGAAAAGTTCTGAGGGTTAAGGTGGAGGAGACATATTTGATATATTTTTTTTTATTACTGGTCGTAAGTTGATGGGACAAGCCCTGAAAGAAATATCAATAATTTCTAAATCAGAAATAAAATTTAATTTCAGTTCATTTGGAAAGAGTTATCCTCATTTTCAGCTTTAGAGCTTAGAACCAAAATCACTCACAAAAAAAAATATCCGATTTTGATGAAGAATACTCCAAAAGAAAAATCTTACCAACAATTTCCAATTTTCAGTAAAAATGTAAATTGATCCAGTGGAACAAGTGTTATTTTCATTTACAGCACTTTCATATATCCTCTTTTAAATCGAAATAACTTTTATTGTTTGGAAAAATATTTTTGAAATCTGACAGAGTAGTCCCAATCTAGAATAGGTTTAATATAAAATAAACAACTTATTTTGAATACTTTGGGTAACTATAATTTTATGGCAGTATGAAAATCTTTAAAAAAATGGCTTCAATGCTGAAAGTGTCCGTCAATGATCCCATGATTATCAATTTTTGGATTTGAAGACTCAATCATACTGTTCTGTTTTTTGAAGGTAAAAAAAATTTTCCATGGCTCCTTTTCCTAAAATAAAAAATTGATTTTTCAAATTTTAGTCTATCAAAATGAATAAATATAACACCAAATTACTTGTAATCAAAGATAAAATACCATGATTTGTTAGTTATATTTGTATGCTTCGTGGTCTTTAGGACATTTTTTTTTCTTGTGAAATCAAAATAATGTTAATTTTCAATTCCCAAATATATACATATATATATATATATAATATATATATATATTATATATATATACTATATAATAATTATATATATATATATATATATATAGTATTATATATATATTTATATATATATATACTATATACTACATATATTATTATATAAATATATATATATATATATTATACTATATATATATATGTATATAATATATATATATATATATATATATATATATATATATATATATATATATATATATATATATATATATATATATATATATATATATATATATATTTATATATATATATATATAATAATATTTGTAAAAAATTAATATTATTTAAGTGTTATATATGACATATATATTTATATATTACATATAATATATATATATATGATAATATATATCTATACTATTTATATATATATATATATATATATATATATATATATATATATATATAATATGATAATGAAAATAACCTCCCTGCTGTTTCGCACCCGAACCCTCACTGTTGGTAAAGCAAGTGTGTTACCACTTGACCACTATGAGCTAAAAGAAAATCTACCATTTTTACTTCTGAAATTTTACTATCTTCCCCGAATAAGGCATGTCAGCACTTAGATAGTGACCTATGGCAGGCCTCCCCAATCACACTCGGGTCAAGGGTCACACGCGGTTGATTCAGGAGAAATAGTATCGTAACAAATTTAGAACTGCTAACACGCATTCACAATTCGTGATATGATAAGGAATTTAATCTCCCTTGCTGGGTTTCGAAGCCGACCACTCGCTGTTGGTAAAGCAAGTATGTGCGTGTGAGAGCGGGGAGGTCTGCCAAAAGTCACTGTCTAAGTCTAAGATAGTAATCTTTCAGAAGTAAAAATTTTGGATTTCTTTTTAGCTCATCGTGGTCAAGTGGTAACACACTTGCTTTACCAACAGCTAGGGTTCGGGTTCGAAACCCAGCAGGGGAGGTTAATTTCCTTATCATTGTTCACGAACTGTGAGTGTTGACGTTAGCATTTTAATTTGTTTACTGATATATATATAATATAATATATTATATATATATAATATATATATATATAATATAATAATATATATAATATCAGATAGTATATATATATATAGATATATATATAATATATATATATATATATATTTATATATATAATATATAATATATATATATATATATATTATATTATATATAATATATATATAACTTATATATATATATATATATATATATATATATATATATATACTATATATATATGTGTGTTTTATATATATTATATATGTTATTATATATATATATATATATATATATATATATATATATATATATATATATATATATATATATATATATATATATATATATATATATATATATATATATATATGGCTATTTATAAGAGGTTGACTCCAGGAACGAAGATCAATGAAAAATGTAAAATAATTTCTATGATTTTAGGGTAAATACATTAGTAAATGCTGGATTTTCAAATGTAATTTAATTAATATTAACAAAAAGTAAAAAGAAATTGATATATATTTTTTTGT
>JABUQX010041892.1:30000-35026 GCA_015478945.1 Trachelipus rathkii
TACATCAATCTCAATAGCCAGCTCAGATTCAGATGCGCCTACCACATTCCTTCCAAAAATCTTTGTTGAAATCTAATGTTGCCATTTTCTCTAAATGGCTTCAAGTTTAGTTTTAACTAAAGGAATTACGAGATTTGTTCCTGACAGCGACGAAATTATATAAAAATTAGATTTAACCTCTATTCACTCTCTATATGTATACGGCTTATAATAAATAAAAAATTTTTATAATCGGTAAAAATTTCGTTCGGGGGGAACAATTCCCCCCGGCCCCCCTGGATACGCACTAATATATATACTATATATATAATAATATATATATATATAATATATATATAAATATATATATATATATATATTATACTTATATATAAATATATTATATATATATATATATATATATTAAATATAATCTGCAAAATCAATTTACATAATCACATTATGTAACGGAAATAAAATTTATCCCTCATCTTCGCGGCTTTCAACAAGAAATCATTTAGGTATAAAAGTAGAAAAATTCCTTCTTGACCCATGATGATCCAACCAAAAACGAGTGATCTGTCCCAACCATTCTTAATCTGGTATGAAATGAAATATAAATTGAATTGAAAATAATGAAAACAATAGAATACATTAGCAATTCAAAAACTGTTAAAAATTAAAAGATTTAAAAGAAAAAAACATGATAGAATAGATACTTTTTTGCATATATACTATATATATAATACTATATATAATATAAATATATATATATAATCATATTATAATATATATACTATATCTAATATATCATTATATAGTATATATATATTATATATCGGATATATATATATAATATTATATATTATATATATTATATATATAATATATATATTATATATATATATATATAATACTATACTATATATATATATATATAAATATCTATATATATAATATTATATATATATATATATAATATACATACATATATATATTATATATATATATATTACTATATTATTATATATAACTATACTATATATATATATATATATAATATAATAATACTATAATAATTAATATTATATATAGATAATATTATATATATATATATATATATATATATATTATAATATTATAAATATATATATAATATAATATCTTATATATATCAGTAATATATATATTATTATATATATACTATAATATATAATATATATATATATATAATAATATATATACTATATATATAATATATATACTGTGTATTATATTTATTGTAAATTTATTAACAATTATATATAAAAGACCAATTTAATAATTTTTTTAGCGTTCTACATAAAGTATAATTATTAATAATATATAATATAAATATTATATGTAATATATACATAAATATATAAAATATATTTTTATATAAAAATACAATATATATATTATATATAGATATATACCATACTATAATATACTATACTATACTAATGTAGTATAACATATAAAAGTATCTATATATTACTAACTAAATAAATATATAATATATATTAATATATATATTTCTAATATTATAATAACTATACTATATATATATATACCTATAATATATATATATAATAATATATATATATTATATATATATATATATGCTATATATATATTATAATCACGCTATATATACTTCAAGCAAAATTACGTACTATATACTAATATATATTAATTATATTAATTAATATATACTACACTATATACATTATTATAATACATATGATATAAATATTATACATATATAATACTATATAGTATCAATACCTATTATATAATATTATATACACCCTATATATATATATCATATATATTATAATATCATATTATACATATATCGTTAATATATACTATATACTATCACTATATGGACATTTAATTAGAGCATGTTGACTACCGTCTTATACAGGGGAAATTTCGAATAGAAAAACAACACGAATCTTCCGGGCCTTTCAGTATCTCTTTCTCTTATTGCTCGCAATTGTCTATTATTTATTAGCGCTATTTGCATTTTTAATTTTATAAGCAGATTAACAAAGATTTTATATATTATTTATTATTATTATTTTATTATTATTATTATTAGTTAGTTATTATTATTAATATTGTTTATTTTATTATTATATTATTATTATTATTATTATTATTATTATTATTATTATATTATTATTCATTTATTATTATTATGATTATTATTGATTAATTTATTATTTATTATTATGATATTATGATTATTATATTATATTATTAATATAAATTTAAAATTTTTTTATCTAAGACTTTTATTTTTAAAATTATTTAATTTTTTTATTATTATTATATATTTATGAAATTTTTTATTTAAAAAAAACTCTCCCCCCGGACCCGCGAGCTTGCGAGCGGGGGCAGCCCCGCTCTGGGGGACGGGGGGATATCTAGAGGGGGGGGCCGAAAGGCCCCACTCGGGTCCATAAACATAAAATTATGATAAAAATATCAAAATATCAATTTATTATTGTCAAGGTGTTTCTACAAACTTTACGTAATACATTCATGCAAATTTAAACTGAAATAAATACCCTAAGCACGGCCTAAGCTACTCATTTTTATAAGACTATATAGGTGTGAAGCACAAAAAAATATATATCAATTTTTACTTTCATTTTTGTTAATAATTAATTAATTAACATTATGAAACATCCAGTATTTACTAAATGATATTCTAACCTCAAATCATTGGAAATACCGTTAACACATTATATTATTGACTTTTCGTTCCTGGGTCACATCTTTAACACATCACGCCATCTATTATCCTAATATAATATTCTATATATATATATACTATATACTATATACATATATATCATATATACGTATACTATAATTATATATTGTATATTATATATAATATATATAATATATAATATATATATATCTATCTATTTATCTATACGCCATATCATATATATATATCTCTATAAACTATATATATATATCGCTATATATATATATCATATATATATATATATATAGTAAAATAATAATATATATATATATTATATAATAATATATATATTATTATATATTATATATATATACAATATAGTGATATATATAATACCTAATAATATTTATATATATGATATATATATATATAATTATATTATATATTACTTTATATTATATTTACTATATCTAATACATATATATAATACATATTCTATAATATATATATATATATAATATATAATAATATAATATATTATAATTATAAATATATACTATATAATAATATAATATATATATTATCATATATATATACTATATAATTATATATATATTATATATATATATATATATATATATACATATATTTTAAAAATATATACTATATATAATATATCATATACATATATGTTTGTGTGTGTGTAAAGTATAAAATTTCCTATTTAAAAAACCTAAAAAAATATCAATTTAGTTATTATAATCAGTGTACCTTCAATACGAGCTTTTAAATTTAGTGATTTTCCAGCTAAAATTCTAATTAAGGACCAATCAAAAATAATGAGCGACACATGCTATCTTAATGAGGTAAATTCTTTACCATTGATAATTTATGAGTGGATCGCTCCCTCTATTTTTAGACACTAATGAGAGTTGTGTGTTGCTCTAATTGTGAACAGTGTTTGGTTTCCATGAGGGTAATAACAGTGGAGAAACACACATACAATATAATATACTATATAGTATATATATATATAATATATATATTATATTATATATACTATATAATATATTATATATAGTATACGTATACATATAATATATATATATATATATATATAATATAATACTATATACTAGTATATATATATATTAATATTATATATAATAATATACATATATATATATAGTACCATATATATACTCTGAATGCTATATATGTATAATATATTATAAATTATATATATTTATATATATATATAATATATATATAATATATAATATATTTATATAATATATAATATATATATATATATATAATATATATATATATATAAATATATATATATATATCATATACTATCATATATAAATATATATAATATAATATATAATAATCAGGCCCTTGGGTTCAAGGTAATCTTTTTTTTCAAGTACAAGGTACAAGTAAAGTACTACTAGAATTGTTCAAGTATAGTACAGTCTCTAAAGAATTTGTTTTCAAACAAGTAAAGTACATGGTAGCACTACAAGTACTTATCGAAACTCGCAATATAGTATATTAGTCAAGCTTTTTTCTTTTTGCCGTTGGTCAAACTCGTCCATTACAGAAGGGGATAAAGTCATCTTCTATCAAATTTTTACTCTTCGCCTCCAAGGGAGACTTTAACTCTAGAAATCCTAATCAAACCACATACCAGAAAAAACCTAGAAAACAATAATTACAATTACATACAATATAATGGAAATAAAGAGAGCTGTAACTAAAAGGATGAATAACATCTGCTATTAATAATAAGTAATTATGGTGTAATAAATGTATTGTAGTTTTGCTTATATACAAAAGTGTTTCAATAAGACTAGTTATAATGTGCTTATATACAAAAGTGTTAATATCTTATGAGATCAAACATTTAAACAAGTTTTTAGTTTCCACCATTTATCAATTTTCAGCCATATTTTATTATCTTAATTTTAATGTGCTTTCCATATTAGTAGTATACATCTAATATTTAACATATTTTATAACCTCTCAACATTAAATTGGATATGTCTTTTATAACAGTCCCTCTATGCGCCGCTACAAGATTTTGCAGTAGCATATACATAAAAATCTTCATTTCAAAAATACGCGCAAAACTACTTCGTCATCACCAAGAAAATAGGAAAATTATAAGTATCTGTAGCATAATAAATGAAACAGTCATACGCTAATATATAATTATATAATATATATATATATTGGTATGCTATATATAATATATAATAATATACTTATATATATATATATATATATATA
>JABUQX010041893.1:0-2500 GCA_015478945.1 Trachelipus rathkii
AAAACAGATTTATTTAATTTTTTTATTAAATGTTAACTACATAAATAGTTAAATACTTTCATAGCTATAGGTCCTCTTCCTCCTCCATGTCCTCCTGGCTAATCACTTCCTGCAGGAGGTCCATATTTCCTTTGAGGAAAAGAAGGTCCTCAAACCTTTCCTCCTTCAAGGACGATCTCTTGGCCCTGAGGATGTCCCCACCCGCGCTGAAGCACCTCTCCACAGCTGCTGAACTAGGAATGGGGGTATTATATTTTATAAATAGATCTATCCATATCTCCCTATGCTGGTTGGGGAAACAGGAACAGCTCGGATCTTCTTGAGAGGGCACCCACTCCTCCATGGACTTTCGTATGACGATTTCCACATCCTGTTGCTGGCTTGCTCTGCGTACCAATACTCTAGAAAACAATTTACTGAATAGGAGTGCGTCTGAATTGTGGGGTTCTTTTTCTGTTGGCTGGCCAAGCTGACGCTGCTGCTGTTTCTCAGTGGGTTTGATGGAGTCCCCTATCTTCGCGGGTAATCCTGTCCCCGATCTCCTCCACCATGTCAGGTGCAATGCTTTCTAGGGCCTTAAGGGTGAAGGAGGGGTGAAGGGCAGTGGCCATAAGGAGATCCCTATTCTGAAAGAGGTGGCCAAACCTCTTTTCATAGCCACTGAGGAGGGCCTGTACTAGTGGCCTTGCATACACAAGATGAATATTTTCACTCTTCTCCTCAAGGCTGGTCTTCATCAACCAAAGTTGGGGTAGGAGGGTGCCCATGTATGCCCTTTTCTCCCCCTGAAGCATATCAAGACACTGCGCCACAGGCTGCATGACCAATGTGTACTCGTTCATGACCTGAAAGAGTGAAAATTAATATATTGCTTAGTTACGTAAGCATAATTGATTATTAATAAAAATACGGGAGCACGAGAGCGAGGTATCTGTATGGAATAGGGCGAATAGATCAAGAGTGAGGGTTGTACAGATGGACAATCTGAGGGCGTTCTTGGCAGTTAGGAGATTGGATAAGATGAGGAACGAGTTTATCATGGAAGCGTGTCTTGCGGGTAAGGGAAAAGACTGCCAAATTTGATGAGGATTTTGTAAGATGGTTTGGACATGTGGAGAAGGTGGAGAACACCATATTGGTTAAGAAAGTGTATAAGAGCACATGTGAGAGTGTTTTGCCTGTCGGACGACCGGAAAAAAAGGTGGATATATTCAGTTAGAGATTGTTTACGAAGTAGCGATATGAGTGTTGGGCAAGCAAGAGCGATGGTACAGGTACAGAACAGGGATTAATGGAGGGGGTTTGGGTTTGTGAGGAGATTTATAATTTAATAAATTTATTAAATTATAAATAAAAATATTAAAAGAGCAATTGCTACTTTAAAAATACTTTATATTTACCTCGACGTCTACCTCTGTGAGAGGGGAACCTCCCTTGGGCTGCTTGATGAGGATGGTGTTTATGGCATCCATTTGGTTTTCGACCCTTAAAACCTCCAGAAGGACCATCACACTATCATATAGGGAGTTCCATCTGCAGAAATAAATATAACTTTATATAAAATATCAAAAACTTATAAAATGAACTTGTCTATAATTAATCGGCAACAATTTCTTACGCTAAATTTCTTTTTTTAATAGTAACTACTACTACCTTGTCACCACAGGAGTCTTCAGTTTTCTTTTGGCGACAATCTTGATCTGGTTGGCCACCACTGGGGCCCTGTTCTGAAGGTTCCACAGGGCCTGGATCTTAGCTATGGTCCTCCTCCACTGTGAGCCCCCCTTGCTCCAGCCCTGTATATCACTCACATCTGTTGTCGCCAACAGATTGAGTGTGTGAGCACTGAAACAATAAGATATTTAATTCAAGAAATTCAAAGATTATTAGTTAAATCTTAAATGACAAATCTTTATTTGTTAATACTTATTACTTAATAATATTATTAATATATATTAGTAGCATTTAGCACTAGTTTTCGCGAATTCTAAGTACCTGCAGCGGTGTTGAGGCGGCAGACTTGGGTTGTCACCCTCAGCCCTCAGGAGCTCCTGGAGATCCACAATCTCCAAGTCAGGATAATCAGGGTCCATAGGAAGGTTCTCCTGGTCCTGGTTGGACTCACCAAAGGCGTTGAAGGCTGCCACGTAGTTGGTGCCATTGTCCGTAGTGGTGGCCTTCACCTTACCGTGGATGCTAAACTCATGATGAATCTCTGTGATTAGTTTCCCCAGTAACTGGTGAGTTTGCCTTTCCTAAAGACAATAATTTTATTGTTTTAGTCTGTAAATTAAATAATATTTACACCTCATATGTTCTTATGGTTATGAGACTAAGGTATAAAATGACAAAATTTAACTTTTTAATTTTCTTACCTTCACCTCCCTGACCGCCAAAGTTGCATGGCACCTTTTGAGGTTGACCCTGTCAATCCAGTGGACTGTCATTCCCAAGAAGGACCTATTGTGGGCGGTCCAACTGTCGGCTGTAGTGGCCACCC
>JABUQX010041893.1:12500-32881 GCA_015478945.1 Trachelipus rathkii
TTCTGCACTACTATTACCAATATTAAATCTAAAGATGTACTGATACCAGAAAAGAGGCTGATGCTGATACTATATTTTTTTTGGTACTGATACTTTAATTAATATAATAAATACACAACAATAAGATAAAACATTTGTGTACTGTTAGGCACTCAGGTTGTGGCTAAATATATTTATTTTATAAATTAAAATAGTATCTTTAAGGAATAATAAATGCAAATATAATAATAATTTTTGTTTGTTTAATTCAAAAAATATTCCATTTCCATTTTCAATTAAGTGCCTATTAACAAAGTTTAGCTATTAGCTTTATGTTTTAACATGATTATAATTTACAAGATTCTTTAACTAGGTACAATATAAAGAATAAAAATAATGAAAGAAGAGACCTCAATTAATCAGCTGAAAACAAAATAGAAAAAGGCTATTATTCAAACATGACATAATAATATAATATATATATATATATATATATATATATATATATATATATATATATATATTATATATATATATATTATATATATATATAGGTATAATATCCATATAAGATAAAGATAGATATATTCAATACTCAAATTCAAAAAAATTCTCAAATTGTGATGGAAAAACATTAAGCTTTCACGAGTATTTGGCGAGAGCCTGTTCCTTTTGGGGTATTTACATTCCCACCTACACTAAAAATACGCTTGCTCTCGACTGATGAGGGAGGGGCGCTGATAAATATTTCTTGCAAGCATTGATAATAATGGAAAACCTTGGCCATTTTCATACCACCACATGAAAGGATTCTCATCTGTAGGCAGCATCCATGTTTTCGTAGATCCTAACCTCTTCTTCCACAGATTGCAAATTTGAATTAATTTTTTGCTCCTTGAGACTGTCCTCTTAGTTTTTTCTTTGAGGTTCCTTGGTGTGAATTCCTGAAGGTGAATGTGATGTCAATGCAATTTCGGCCATGAACTTATCAAAGTCTAACATATCCTAATCCTCTTCATCTTCAGTAGGTTAATTTGCTGAAAAGCCACCATCGTCACTATCAATGCTGTTGCCAGGTTGATAAGTCAGTTTCCACTTCTGTGAATCTTTCTCTTATCACTCGAGCAAGCTCCTCGGTTATATATACTATTTAAATGCATTCTAGAAATGGTTCACCATCGGAGATGCCATTCTTGTGGGGTTTAAGCTAGCTTAAGGAATTCCTTATTAGAACCTTTTATATATCAAAACTAGATTTATTATTTTATTGGATCTAAAAGTTTCTCATAATTCTTCACCCAAAAAGTAAGAAATATTGACCATATTAATTAATACTGATACATAACAAAAAATGGCCGATACTGATACTATCGGTACATCCTTAATTAAATCTAACTGTTGCATGTCTTGTAGGTTCATGGACCACCAGGCTCAAAAAGTTGTCTAGTATACAATTTATAAATACAGAACATCTGTGATCCATATTAGACAAGGAATCCCACTGAATGCTGGGAAAATTAAAATCTCCCATTGTGACTATACCTTGTTCTTTATTGTGGTCTTGGGGTACTTTTACTTTAGGGGTTAATACTAACTAACCTAAGTCTGTCAATGCCCAATTGAATGAAATTAACTAAAGAAATTATCACAAAATAAATATAAAAATTATTAAAGATTGTAGTTAAATGAAAAATATATATTTGATAAACTTAATACAACTGTAAGCACAAGTTACCCAAGTAGCCTAAATCTCCTAACTAAAACTAGTTTAGTTTAGGGAACCTTGTCAAATACTGAACTAAAATAAATTAAAGAAATTATCATAAAATTATAAAATTTGCAAGAACATTAGAAATAAAGAGACAATAAGAAGCCACATGAGCCTATCAAGACTCTCCCAATCAAGCTAATAGCAACCAATCATCAAACATGCTCATGCAAATCCAAAAAACACCCTAGGACTTGTCAATAACTTCTTCCTTACCTCCTGGCGGAGTACCTTGAATATATAATTTTGTAGTGTCATAACTAATATACAAGTAAAATAATATGGTATATTTCTATTTGCAGCCTAAAAATTATAATTCTAGAATATTAGAAATATAGAGACAGTAATAAGTCGTCACATGGACCTATCGAGACTGTCCCAGTTAATCCAAAAGAGCCAACCACCAAACATGCTCATGCAAATACACAAAACACCTTAGGGTGTTTCAATAACTTACATAGTATCACAAAGTCTACAACTAAAAGAAAAAAAACTAAAGCTAACTTTGCTATAGTCATAACATGCAGTTTAACCTAATAACTACTGTAACCAAAACCCACCAATTTGGCTTAGTCATAATATATGGTACTATATGATACCCAAACCATCTATATGCCTGTCCAATCCTTTCTTTAATGTTGCAATCGAGTCACACTCAACAACCTCCTGTGGCAGACTATTCCAAAAATTAATAACCTTATTACTGAATGAATGCTTTCTTATATCAAAATGGTAGGCCTTCTTTTTAATTTTCTTACTGTGCCCCCTGGTCTCCCATCCATGGTCTACTCTGAAGAATTTATTGGTCTCTGTATTATTAATAGATGTAAATATTTTGTAGACTTGTATCATGTCCCCTCTGAGAAATCACCTTTCTACAGAAAACATTCCTAACACCTTCAGTCTCTCTTACCCTCAAACCCAGAAATCATCCTTCTTGCTCTACATTGCACTCTCTCTAGCATATCTACTTCTTCCCTTAAATAAGGGTCCCAAACCTTTGCACAATACTCTAATACTGGCCTATCATAACTATTATACAGTTTACTTATAACTTCCATGCTCTTTTAACCAACATTGCAATTTATTATACCTAACATCTTATTAGCTTTATTCCTTGCTTCCAAACACTGATTAGCTACTTTCAAATTAATTACTGCTTATAATCGCACCTAAATCTTTTTCTGGTCCCAGCTCTAGCGATCACCCTTCCAATATCTTAGAAACTTTTACTTGAGTAACCTAGGTGAAGAACCTTATACTTTTTACTATTAAAATTCATTTGCACATATCTGCCCACCGGCCCCACCCAGGAAGTTTATCAAGATCATTTTGAATCTTTATATCTCCATCACTATTCCTTACTGAGGTAGCCACTTTGGTATCATCTGCAAACTTATAAACCTTACATTTAAGTCTTTGGTCTAAATCATGGCTAAGTGATATGAGGAATAATAGTGGCCCCAGTACTGAACCCTGTGGGACACCACTCTTCATTATTTCCTCATGATAACTAACTGCCATTTATTTGTACACACTGTTTTCTATTCTACAACCACTCTTTAATCCAACCATGTAGCGCTACCACTCCACCTATACCACATTGCAATAACTTCATCAGCTGATGTGGGGAAACCTTATCAAAAGCTTTGCTGAAGTCTAAATATATAATGTCAACTGGATCTCTTTAGTCAATGCAGTCTGTAATGAATTCCATAAATTCTAAAAAGTTTGACATGACCTACCCTTTCTAAAACCATGCTGGGAGTCGTACAATATCTTGTTATCTTCCAAATATTTGACCACAGTTGCATGCACCAAACTAATTTGTAACCTAAAATCACTTGCAAAATGCACAAATTATATACTATTAAAATGAAATTGTGAAAGTGAAAGATAACCTTGATCAATAACCACCATTATCAACATGCTATATTATGTTAGTTTTTCAAGCAACATTTGTTTTGACTCCACATTGGTGGTATATCATAAATTGGGAAAGAAAAGTTTAACTGCACAAGATGCAGAACTTTTTTTTTTTTTAAAAATAGAGTTTATGGTATTGGTTAATGGTGCTTATGTGTGTCTAGTCAAGCATCAAGCAGACTCTGCCCTTTTGATCTTTCTCAAATGAACATGGTGACAACAAATTCTTAAGCTGGTGATTTTTCCTTTTGCACTCGAGCAGCAAATATGCCAACTGTCCAATGATATGCAAGATGCAACCTCATTATTGCAAACTTGGACAGAAATATACTGTATATCAATCCAGTGAAAAGCAGATTAATGTACTTCATCTGGAGGAAAATTCCCTTCATATTTGTTCACATTCTTAATCGAAACATTTTGATCTTGCATGTGCTGCTATTTACTCTGAAATATTTTTGTATATAGAACACATGTGGCAAATATGTTTTAAACTACTGAGCATTGTAAGGAAACTTCCATGGCACTCATAAGGGATTCAAAGGAATCTTCTGGAAAGGCAAGTGTTTATATTTGTTAATGTGAATATGTACAGTACCTTATTCCTCAGCTTCTCAAAATACATGTGAATAAAGGATTTACAGTTTGCCTGGCTTATAGCTGAAGGCTATGGAGGTGGGGATCAACCCTGAAGGCCAAGGACTGCAATTACTACAAAAAAAAAAAAAAAAAAAAAAATGGAATTTCTACTTTTCTACCTGGATAGCCAGAGGTTGGAAAGGAATTTATAATGCATCACAAAGTAACTACTATGTTCTTCAACCAGTTCATCAATATAAATAAGTAAATGAAGCTTGAGGAACTTTAAGTTCTAATGTCACTATTGATTTTCTATTTTGATTATTTAACCAGGGCTGTAGAGTCAGAGTTGAAGTAAAGTATAATTTTGGTGGTCCTACTGTTAGAGTTGTTTAAAGTACCGTATATGGTACTAACTGTAACTGTCCTCAGTATTAGGGAAGAACCTGTCAGAAGTAAATTTATGGAAATGATAAGATATGTTCCAAAAGTATTATTGTTTAGTTTTCCTAGTGTTTTCTAAACTCATCATATTTTTATTGGATAATAAAATAAAGCCACAATTTCAAAATACTGTCATTAGACTGACCCATTGAAATAAATAAGTATTGTTGTCTAAAAAAGTATAATAGGCCAATGATTCATTTGGTGGTGATCCAAGCTTATGTTCAATCTACCACTTCAGCTGAACTATTTAACCTAGGCCCTACTTAAAAATTATATACACTTGTTGAAGCTGTTAGATTTGGATACTTTTTGTCAGAATTCTGCAGTCTTGAATTTAACTGCTATACTATATTTTGGCTCATTGATTGATTACTGATACATTTTGTATTTCAGCCTTCAGAACAAATAAGAATCAGACAGATACCAGTATTTATATTTTAAAATATTCGGAATGAATGCAAGATCACATTTAATTGAATTGGTAAGTGTAGTTTACTTTATAGAATTTTTAAAAATTTATTTAAAATACTGTAATTGATTAGTTCTTATTAACATAATTGGTTGAAAGAGAAGCGTCTTTTATTGATAGGGCTTTTTTATGCAACTATCCAATATATATATGTAAACAAACTTGTAAACTACTTATTTCTTTTAATTTGCTGATATAATTTTTTATCAAACTTACATAACCCATTACTCTGGATTTTCTCCTTAACTTTTATTTATAACCATTTTTATTATTTGAAATCCCGAATTTTGGAATTCCTATCCATTATCCAACAGTATCTTTCATTGAAGCTTCAAATATGCAGAACCATTTTCCACAAATATATTAGTCTCATTAGCAGTATTACTTTTTAACCAAGCACCCTGATAATAATTATTTACTATGCCTTTCACTATTAAAAACTTTTTATCCTATTTCTAGAAGATCTGTGACTACTACTTTAAATTCAGATTCCTTAAGAAATCTATGATAACTTTTGTTTGTGTTTTTGAGACCTATTGCAAAATCACAGCTTTTTGCATTTTGCATTTTTTTTTTTTTACTGAATACCCTTTTCAGTTCTTCACTCATAATATCCTCTTTTATATTCACACACATATGGGAGTATGGATGGTTTTAAAGTTTGCCAAGTAGTAACATATGGTAAAAAAATATTTATGAAAGGAATTATTTGTAAGAAATGATGAATCTTGTACAGATACCATTAACATTTATTTTTTATAATATCCAGAATGTTGAACAAAGATGCAAGTATGGATGGTTTTAAAGTTTGCCAAGTAGTTAACATATGTAAAAAAATATTTATGAAAGGAATATTTTTGTAAGAAATGATGTTAATCTTGTACATACCATTGACATTTTTTTTTTTATTCTAGAATGTTGAACAAAGACAAGTAGATGAAGCAATTTTGTCCCTTTTCCACACATTACTTCTTCATAGATCAACAGGAAAGTTTCATTACCAAAAAGATGATACATATTCAATTGGAAGTTTAGGAATAGCAGACAAGCAGTGCGATTTCATTGATTTTACATATGTGAGTTGAAAATTTATCAATCTTCAAATATTTAAGCTTTTCTTTCCATTCCTAAAATATTGGTTGCTATAGTAAATACAGTATATATAATATATATACTAATATATATATATATAGTATAATAGTATATATATATATATATATATAATAATATGATATATATATTATTATATTATTAATTATAGTATATATATACTATATATATATATATATATAGTATAGTTTACTATATATATTATATATATATATATATATATATATTATATATATACTATAATATATATATCATATATATACCGTATATACTATATATAAATACTATATATGTTACTGCATTCTTATTATATATATTATTATATATATATATATATATATATATCATTATATTAGTATACTATTGATTCATTATATGTATATCATATATTATATTATACTTCATTATTATATCAATGCTCTTAATTATTATAGGATTATATATATATATATTATATATTACCGTATATATTAATAATATATATGTATATATATAAATATACTAATATATATTTATATGATTATTTTTTCTGTTATATATACTAAGTAATATTATATATATATTTCTGTGCTTATATATATATATATATATATATACCGTAGTATATATATTTTATTTTCGAATATGTATATATATACTTATATTACTTATATGATATATATATAGGCTTTATATAGGGCGGACCCTGAGCATCGCAAGAGTACTATATATAAGCTATATTTAAAGAATATATATTATATATATATATACTTATATATATATATAATTTTCTATATATATTATATATATTTTTTATCTGGTATATAGAGTTAGATTAGTTAGCTAGTTGCAACCGAACCTCTATCCTATGAATTTGGAGGGTCCATTATCTACCCGCAGTAGGTTTTTGGTCTGCGGAAAAACGATGTTACATGTATGTTCCAACCAAGTGGATATAATGCAAACGATCTTTTCTAGGGCTCTGATAGCAAAGCCCTGCTTGGTCAACGCATTGAAATTCTAAGCCACCATTGAGAATGAATGATAGATGCATGAGAGTGAAGAGAGTGTGATTTTGTATATTATAATAAATTGTTCTGTTGTATGTGTTGCCTATGTTTTTAGTCAGGGCTGTGGAGCCAGAAAAAGTTTTTCTGGTTCTGGCTCCATCATTTTAAAATTTCCTGGCTCCGACTCTGGCTAGAACATTTTAAAATTACCCGGCTCCTGCTCCAGCATCTTAAAATTGTTCGACTCCGGCTCTTAGTTATAATTCCTTCTGCATTTTACAGTTATTGAAATCATTAATATCGTTACAAAATTTCTATGGTAGATGAAATTGAATGTTTAGGATCAATTGAGCTCTTCTTTTATTTAACTTAGAATTAAAAACTTAGAAAATATTTTATAGAAAGTAAGATTTCTAAGAAATACAGAAAAAAAAATAGTTCACTTTCGTCCTACATTTTAATATAATTTCTCTTTGAATGATGAACTGCCTGTTCATTGACGTAATATAATTTTATTAAAAGGGTTTTTTTTTTTTTCTTAAACGGGGAAAATGATATTTCGGTTTCATATTAAATGTTTAAAATACTTAAATTCGAAATATGTGTAGAGAAATGTTAATATTAATTCTTATTCAAAGACAATTTTTTATTTAACAAAAAAAAATCTATAATTTTTTTTATGGTTAAGTTTAAAAGAATTCTCTATTGACATGTTAAGCATGTGTAATAATAAATTTATTCAAAACATTGTTTGTTAAAAATAAAACGAACTACTTGTAAAATCCTTCCTTAACGATGTCCCTTAGATTCCAATTATTATTATTTTCAAGCAGAAAAATAAGTTCTCAGCATTCACTTGATCTACCAATCCAAATTAGTATAAAAAGCACATCTTGCCAAATTTATTAGGATTAGCTAGGGATTGCTCTCTTAACTGTTAACTTTGATTCCAGGTTGATTTTCATTATTCCATCTAATACCATTGTGGAATTTACTTTATATCTTTTCTAGAGGATTTTTAGATTGATAGGTCTGTTCTTACTGGTTAGATGTCTTTTTGTCATGCTTTTCTGCATGCTCCAGTTGGTCCCACTTTGCCAAATCTTACTTCTTCATCTGACAAGATACACAAGGAGGGATCCCTGAACTTCGCTGAAACTATCTTATCCGATACCCAGGATTTATGTTCGATCCCAGCTGTCTATTTATTTTAAATTTCTAGTTCACAAAGAAACATTCCTAAGCTTTTGAATATCAGATCTTGCAGTTCTGATGAAATTCTGAACTGTGGATGAACAAAAATGGAAGAAAAACATCCATCCTTCCACATTCTTTTTCCTTCTTTCCATGGAATTTTTATGTCATTTGTCTAAAACCCCTTCTCTATAAAGAATTTTTCCTGCAGTTAAGGTTTTCTGAGTTGAATATTTTTTGGCTGTAAAGTATGGTGTTTTACATAATTTATTACGGGTTCGATTGTTCCACTGACTGTCGGAGAGAGGAATGTTCAGGAGTACTGGCAGCCATCTACTAATTTAGTCTGTTAATTGCAGAAAGCTTCGAGGCCATAGGACGATGTACTTCCCATTTGTCTCTGATCTAGATTGCCAGCTTTTCCAGTTTACGCTTTAGAACTACCATTAATTTTGGGGAACGTGCTGCTTTTGCTTATTTGTTCTCGGTTATGTACTGAGTTTAATTGATGCGGAGACCATCGCGCACTGATAACTGTAAGGTATGAACTCCACACCTCACCTGTGCAATGTTAACGTTATTGGAGACATAGTTTTCATATATTTATCAAAGTTCATTCTGAAAACAAAAAAACTATTACTTCTTCGTTTTGATATTCAATAAAAACCGTATCACATTTACCACCTTCCTATTCCTCACCCTCATTGTCCTTATTTAATTTTTTCAAATCGTATCTGATATGTTTGATTCTGGTTGTTCCTAGATGAATTAACTTGCATCGTACTATTTGTTATTTAAAACGTATATAACAGAAAATTCGATTTTAGGTTTTTATTATCGTATTGATAAATACTTGCAGCTTGATTTTATAATATTGTTTTTATCATTCGCCCCACATATATATTAAGAGGAAGTCAACTCAGCCGCTTTCCATGTGCAAGCATTCCATTTAAATGCCGAGCGTCCCGTCCCTTGTTAAGTGATTTTTAAAGCTTATATTTTGCTTATCCGCTTCTCTTTAGAACTATTATAACGAATATTTTCCCGCTCTAGAGGACTTCAATTTCGAAGCAACGTCTCCACACAGTGCCTTTATATCCTGGTCTTGCAAAAAAACTAATAGGTCACTATCTCTTAAACCATTATAATAACTGTGTTTTTGAATTTATCACTTACAAAGAACAGAACAAGTTTATCGACCATTAAAATGACGTACCCAGAATTGTAGCCGGTTGATTATAATATAAAGGTATATCCTGATTACTTTTTGCTTCACCTTTCATTGTTAACAATTGCAGCAATGTCTGGATGAGCGTTTTACTAAGTCACATTGAATTTTAAAATCATCCATGTTAGATGATATAGTTGACCCCCTAGAGATTAATTGGTGGTTCGAAGTAAACTTTTTTAAGCAAATGATTCGAACTGGACGTGTTTCCCATCCATGTGTTACACTATTTTCATATTGTAAACTGCAAGTGCACTGTTACCTTTTATGCTTCAGAAGTCTTGTAATAATGCTTCAAATTCGGTGAGATATTTTCGATTTTGGTTAGTTGACATGATTTTTCTAAGGACTAATGATAGTTAGATTTAATGGAAGTTATGGATAGGAGAATGTTAGAAATTTATTTTAAAGGGGGGTGGGCGGCTTAAGGTAAACCTGAGCAAAAAAAATTTTAGTATTGGAATGGTTGGTAATGATTTTTAACTTTACTTAATTTAAATAAATATTAACTAAAATATGGTAATTAGGATAGTAAATTACTATTCAATGAATTAATGAATTTTACAATGAATATTAAACATACATAATTAAACGATTTAAATTTTTTTTGTTTTTTTTCCAAGAAAATGTAGGTTATGAAAATAAATAAGCTTAAGCGTTTTTTTTTTATTTTAAATTTGATATATGCACATTAAGTTTGCAGAGGGATATATATATATATATTACTAGCATAGAATTATATAGCCTATTTTACATTATTTAATGATAGATTTGATAATTTTAAATCATGATATATATATTATATTAATATATTATATATATATTATTATATATATATATAATATATGTCTTCTCTGTAGTCTCTTATCTATTTATATTATCATATATATATATATTTGTATTACTGGTATTGTCGATGTTTTTCTTTTGTTTTTTTTCTTGTTTCGAAAAATTTAAAGAAAAATAAAAATTATTTCACCTATTTAGGGGGCTCGAGGCAGGGACGGGACAGAGGGGGGACGAAGTCCCCCCCGGTCGTCCGCGGGAGGGCGAAGACCCGACTCCTCACTTTTGCGTGTTTACCCATGGTATTCCTTTAGTTTAAAAAAAAAGAGATAATTTTACTTCCAAAAAACACTTTGGTATTACTTTAAACTAAAGGAATACCATGGGTAAACCGCAAAGATGGCCAGGCCTTTGAGGTCTCCCGGCCCTCCCAGTGGACGACGGGGGGGACTTCGTCCCCCCTCGTCCCCGTCGGCTCGACGCCCCTAAAATGGGTGGGAATAATTTTTATATGTTTGTAACAAAAGCCACAAAAAAAAAAAAAAAAAAAGTTAGATCCCATCCTTAGAATTTTCGCTGATTCCAAATATATACTGTAATTTGTTTTACTCAGGAGCTGCAGGTCACTAGTTACATACTCTGATCGTGATAAAAGTGTGATAAATATTAGTAAATATATATAATATATATTATATATTAGTATATATAGATATATATATATTATATATATATATTATAATATATATTATCATATATATATATATATTATATATATATCATATATAAATACAACACTCATTGTGGCTACATCAAATAATAAATATTTACTTCGAAAAAAATAAACATAAGGTATAAATGTAAATTATTTATGACACATTAAAAATAAATCTATTTGAAGGCTCAAAAAAAGAAAAAAAAAGTTTAAAGTTCTTTTTATAGCAAATCAAAATTTTTAAATCTTTCTTCTTTACCGTAAAATAAAAAAAACTCTCACTTTACCAACATTCTCAATTACTAATTATTTGAGGAATTGGTTTATTTAGGTCTTATTATTAATGAATAATATAAATATACATAGAGCAAATTTCTGGAAAAACAAAAAGAGAATATAATATAATATGATATAGTATTATATATATATATATACTATATACTAGATATATATAGTAATATATATATATATATAGTTATATATATATATACATATATTATATATAAGTAGTATATATAGCAATATTATATATATATATTATATTTATATATATATATATATACTATAGTATTATATATATTATACTATATATTATATATATATATTTAATATATATATATATATATATATATATATATATATATATATATACTATATACTAGATAGTATATAATAAAGAGAAGTCATTAAAAATTTAATAATTACTTAAATTTTGTATTTGCCAGAGTCGGAGCAGTGTCTTTATTTTGCGACTCCGGCTCCAGGGCCCCCTATAATTTCGGCTCCGGCTCCAGGCCCCCCCAAAAAGATTTTGGCTCCGGCTCCAGGGCCCCCCCCTCCCCAAAGATTTTGACTCCGAGCCTTCAAAAAGTTTCGGCTCTGACTCTGGCTCCACCCAAAACCTTGCAGCTTCGGATCCGCAACCCTGTTTTTAGTGATGTGTGGTCACTGAGATTAGTGTAATTCACTATGCCGTAAGCTGTTATTAAATATTACAGAAAATTTCTTACTGATGGCAATTTTTTTTGTCCATTCATGTAGCTAGATCGAGATTTGAACTCTCGCTCTCATGAGAGGAAATTTATGATCCTTGAATTAGAAATTATTATCTTTAGTCCACTGAGCAAATTTTCACTTTCAACAGTGTTTGAGTATAACATTAAAGGATGTAGAAAAATCGCATTTTTTACTGTTTAATCAAACATAAGAATCTTAATTATACTTGTATAATTATGTAATTTATTCATTTTTAAAATTTTGGAGAATGGATATTTTAAAGATTTAGCCAAATTAAATTAATATTCAGAGGTACAGATTCACAAAATTATAGTGTGAAAATAGAAACATATTAACCTTTTCAGGTGAAAGTATTTCTGTAGCTGAGATGTCTCCTTGGGCAAACACTTTCACTGAAGACATGAAATGGAGAGAAGCATAAGTATTTTCTTGCAAGGTCTAGAAGATACAATGTTAAGTTTATTAAATTTAAGAAACTTTGTGTTCAAACTAATATCGTAGATATGTTTTATAGTATTTAGAGTGAAAGGAATGCTATTAACTTGTATAAACATGTTTACAGGTAATTTTAAAGTTGCTTAGGGATAATATACACCTAGAAGACTCTGTATTTTGAGCTGGGCAAAGCAGATTAAGATGTTTCGGCGCATGCGTTCTGTCGGATCGATTCTTTATCATTCATGGTATTTATAGGATTTACAACACTCCAATCGCTTATATAGTCTGTTTAGTTTATGTCGATATGTAAAATGATAGTGAAAATATTGCACTTAATATTTTAAAAATAATATTATTTATGTCATTTATGTAATAATTTGCAATGTCAGATGGTTTCGATATGACCCAATACAAGGAATTTGATCATTATAAAAAAATTGGGACTATGCTATAAATGTGGCTCTAATTCCCCTTTTTTACAGGGACAGGTAAGGGAGCAGTTTCAAGTAAAATGTTCCTTTTATAAATATATGTAACATTATTCCCCTCCAGAATCAGAAATATTTTTAATAAAATTAGTTATGTTTTTCATTTGATATTGAATTTTCTCAGCCAACTTTCAGTTGAATCACTCGATAAGTGTCTTCTTTCGATTATCAGAGAAAACGAGGCTCTCTCGCGTGGCTTTCGTCTTGCTTCTGAGCTCGTAGCTTCCTGTCGGTGTGACGGCTATGACTGCTTAGGACACTTGGCGCATCTCAATCGTCGGTTGCTGTAAATAATGAGAATCTGCGTAAATCATCTTATTACGTAAGTTAAGAATAGACATAGTCTTATTATTCTTTCTAGGAACGCTAACATATGATGGGCGTTAATTTAGTCTATCTGATCTTATTTAAGACTGACTTTTTTTATTATATTCATAGGTTCCCTAGTTCGGCACATTCGTCTGGAAAGTTACCTTTTAATTATTATTATTCTCTACAAAGTTTCTCCGTTTTCCGTTGTGTATAACTTGTTTATTCAATCATGATACTGTATAGGAGATCGTAGAGGGAACAACGGGTTGTGATTACTTTTACTAGCTACGTGTGTTTTTGAGGTCAGGATAACGAACTAGATTTTTTTTTTTTTTTTTTTTTTTATTACTAAATTAAAGTAGCTTGATCCTTATCATAAGACTGCGGACCAATGGGCAGAGAAAATCGTAAAGTAAATTCAGGCACTAAGCCCGAGTGCAGGAGTCGCCTCTGGATAATAGTAATATATTATATGGGTCTATCCATTTTTTCCGTACCAAAATAATGGGGACAGTTGGCGCTGCGATAAAATTTTCTTTTGAAAACTTTGTATATTTTGCCCATGGGCGTGTTAATGTTATCCCTGGAAAGTTCAAAAACACCATTCGCTACATTTGTTTTGTAGATTTGACTTCTGGTTGTTGTATTACAGGGTTGACCAGAACTTGTATCTGTGACCGTAGAGTAGAGCAAAATTATCACCTTAATCGAAGGGTTAACATTTTAAGTCATATTCTCCATTTGGTAATTCTTATACCAAATTTTCATAGAGAGTGATTTGCTAGGGATACTTTAAGGTAAATGTTAAAAAGATTTGAAATTTTTGTTTGGGAAATTTAATTATAAATTCACCATGAAATGATATCGCGAAAAATTTGTGTTAAAAACGAAGAAATCCATTTTCGGGGGTGTATATTAATAAGAAGGAATATTTACGTTATAAAATTTTGTGTGATGATACATTCTAAAGTATGGTTTAACTTTAATCTTATTTGAAGTTTGGTTAAATATATTTTTAAAAAAATTATCACTCAGGGTGGTCCAAAAATGCGAATTTTGGGAAAATCCGGGTAACTTCTTGAACTGCAATATCTGATCGGGTAAGTGCTAAAAATCTGAAATCTTTCACACATATACTTACTACCATAGATGTTCCTGCACCTGCAATATCTGACTTTTGTATGTTGCTTGTTTTAATGTGAAGATACAGCCATCAAAATGCCAAAAAAAAAATTTTTTTCTTTCTAGAGTTGTGTTATGATAGCATTACGTAGGCCCTACTCGTGAATATACAACGTACCCTATATTCCGCTTACAAAGTGTGTAAATACTTATTATTATTTATTAGAAATGTAAAAATTATTGTTCATAATTCTTTTTTTTTTCATTGTGTGTTTTTTCCTTTAAACAGAAACTAATTTCATAATTTTGGGAAAAAATTCAGTTTGAAATTTGCAAAATAAACTTAGACTTGTGTTTTCTTCTATCAATTAATAGCCTATAACAGTTAATAAAGCTACTTAACATTTAAATTCATAATTAAAATTAGTTTGGACAAACACAGACGTAATAATATTTAATGTAAAGCGCGACATTAATTCAGTTATGCACAGCTTAAGATTTTTGAAGGTGCTTGTGTCGCTCTTTCATGTGATTGTGCAAATTAAAAAAAATATATACGGGGCCTCTTTTACGGGCCAAAATAATGTTTGTGTTGGGCTACGTTTATGCTTATATATGTATATATATATATAGTATTATATATTTCTATATATATATATATATACTTATATGTATATTAGTTATATATAATAATATATAGTATATATATAGTAGTATATATATATATATATATATTATATCTTATATATATATATATATATATATTATATATATATATAATAGTATATATATTATATATATATATATAATAGTATATATAAATTATATATTACGGTTATATATACTATATATATAGTATATAATATAATATATATATATATATATAATATATATAAGATATATTATATTATAGTATATACTATGAGTGTATATATAATATATATATATATATAATTATTATAGTTATACTATAACATATATATATATAGGTAGCTCGTAAAATGGGGGAAATCGTGTTCGAAAGAATCGCCGTCTTTTTTTTTTTTAATGACATCATTGAAAACATCGAAATTTTTAGTTACATCTTTACTTAATAGTTTTTTCTCAAATTTGGAGTTTCCTTAATGTTATGATGAATAATGAAAATAATAAAAAAATATCGAAATAAATATTTTTAAATTTTTTTTAAAATTCATTTTCAAAATTGAATTCAGTTTACCGGTCAGTGGCGTCGGGAGAAACGGTCATTAAATATTATTAGGTTTGTGGTATATGTCGGCCCTTAATTTTAATTATAAAATATAAAATGTTAGAGACTTCATAGGTTATAGAATAAATTTGGATAGAAAAAACACAAGTCTAATTTATAGTTTTATTGACGCATTTTCCAACGTTTGAACGTTGCTGACATTCTGCTTCTTCCCAAGAAACTTTGCCATTGGAACTCTTTTTTCATCGTTATGGTCCACTTTGCTTCGTGATCATGCATAAATGATCGAAACATATGAAGATGAAGCCATAAAAAGGCAATTGAATGACAATAAGGATTCTTAATAATTTCTAATTAAATAAATTGAAAAAATATTTACACACACTTTAAGCAATTAGAGGGTACTTTATATTACGAGTTGGCCTACGTATGCTATCATAACACACCTTAAAATAAACGTATGTTTTTTGGCATTTTTTGAATGGCTGTATTTCTTAAACAAGCAAATACCACAAAGTCAATATTGGCAGGTGAAGGGAACATTCGTATGGGTAGTAGTATAATGTGCTCGTGAAAATTTCAGATTTTAGCACTTACCCCATCAGAGATATTAGTTCAGTTACCGATTTTCCGAAAAAATGATTTTTGGACAAAGGTAAATTTTTGTTAAGAATATTTACCAAACTTCAAATAAAGGTTATAAGGTTAAACCATCACTTGGGGAGGTGAGGAGTATCATTCACACAAAGATGTTTGTATATCTGTAAAATTATTTCTTCTTTAATGAATACACCAGCGAAAACTTGCCGAAAATGTGCTTCGATTGTTTAACACAATGTTTTCGGATTTTCATTTTCATGGTGAAAATACGTTCATGGTTTCATTCAAACAAAAAAAACAGAAAAGGCTCAAGTACCTGAAGTATCCCTAACAATTCACTCTCTATGAAATTTGGTATAAGAATTACGAATATGGAGATATGCCTTAAAATGTTACCTCTATTTAAGTGATAAATTTTGGCTGCCACCTGGTAAAACGATTTTGGCTCATCCCTGGCTTACAACCAGAGTATAATCACAAAAAACGAAGGGGTGGTTTGAACTTGCCAGGGATAAGGCATTGATACGCACAAATCAAGAAGTTTTCGAAAAATTATCGGAGCGGCCATCGAGCGGTTAAGCGGAAAAAATGGATTGACCATATAGAATATATATATTATATAATTATTATATATATATAGTATAAATCTATATATTATATATTATATATTATATATATAGCTAATATATATATAACCTAAATATTAATAAATGAATATAGGAAGTTAGTATCAACACGATTGGATACCGGAAGTAACTACGATATATATATATATATATATATAGAGTATGATATATATATATATATATTATATATATATAGTATACTTTGTATATACATATTATATATATATACTATATATATACTATATATTACTTTGATAAGTACACTGCTCATCGTCTACACCTCACGCGAGTGTGAGGTATTTGATAAAATGGAAACCCCTTTAGTTAATTCACTCTGCTGGGATTGAACCTGGCCCTAGCAGAGTCCGCGTAAGTGTTGGACGACTACGCACGATGGACTAAAAGAGAGCGCGAGAAATGTTCTCTGTAGTGAATATATTCACCCACAGAACAGAACCACACGCACTCTTTCCGTTCCACACTCGAGTAGGGTGTACAACAAGCACCGCTACAGAGTTGAATACTTCATTAAACCGGGGAATATTATGCAAATGATGCTCTTTTTAACACTTCGTACACCTCACGTGTTGTGATAGGTATTTATAAAAATAACCCCTAAGTAGCTAATTTCACTCTGCTGGGATGGAACCTGGCTAGCGGATGACCGCGTAAGTGTTTGACGACTACGCCGCGAACTAAAAGAAAAGCGCGAGAAATGTTCCTGTAATGAATATATCACCCACCAACAATACCTATATACACTGCGGTGAGGGTGTAGAAGATATGAGCAGTTATGCTTATCAATACAATGAATATTCCCCGGTTAATAGAAGTATTTCACCTCTGTGCGGTTTTTCTGTATTGACCCTACGCCGGTGTGGACGGAAAGAGTGCGTTGTGGTTCCTGTTTGTGGGTGATATGATTTCGAGTGACGAGGAACTTTCGCGCTCATCTTTTAGTCCCTCGTGGCGTAGTCGTCAAACACTTACGCGGTCATCTGCTAGGGCCCAGGTTCAATCCCAGCAGAGTGAATTACTAAGGGTTATTTTATCAAGGATACCTAATCACACTGCGTGAGTTGTTAGCAAGGAATGACAGTTACTCTTATCAATACATAATATTCCCGGGTTAATAGGTATTTTCACTCTGTGCGGTGCTCGGTTTGACCCTACCCGAGTGTGGACGGAAGAGTGCGTTGTGGTTCCTGTTTTGGTGGTGATATATTCACTACAGGAACATTTTCTCCGCTCTTTCTTCTTGTAGATCCATCCGTGGCGTAGTCGTCAACACTTTTACGCGGCTCATCTGCTAGGGCCCAGATTCAATCCCAGCAGAGTGAAATTATTGTAGCACCCTATTTTATCAATGATATATATATTATATATTATATACTATATATATATATATATATATATAATATATTATATATATATATATATATATATATATATATAGATATATACGATATATACATAGTATATATATATATATATATATTAATATATATATATATATTATATATACTAATATATATATATATATATATATATATAATATATAATATATATATATATATTATATATATATATATATATATATATATATATATAGTATATTATATTATATATATATATATATATATTATATATATATATATATATAATATAATATTATATAATATATCATATAATATATAATATATATAATATATATTATATAGTATATATATAATATAGGATATATAATATATTATATCTCCCTTCTCTTCCCACTAGATGAGGGGTAAGCGTATCGGGGGTGCATAACATGCACGGGAAAAGAGATTGGTTAAGTAGAGAGCATTGATGTGATGTCGAAAATCCATATTAGGCTTCACAATAAACTGCGACAGGCCTCACTTGTATCTCGTCAATGTGTGGGTTCATGTCTCCTGAGCCAGGCCCACAACCATACCACCTCACAAAACCACGCACGCTGTCATCTTATGCACCTTTCTTTTCAGTTCTGCCGAGCATTCCTTTACTGGACTCAATCAATATTTTGTTTCGGTCTCCAGCGGTCGGTGACCAGTACACTCTAATTCTGTTAAACAACCGCCAAGACATCCATCCTTTCCTTATGGCCAAGCCATCCTAATACACACTCGTTTATTCTTTCATTTACTCCTTACTTCACACCACTCCTTAACACGTTCATTCTTCATTTCATCAATTCTTCTTTTCATCAATTCTTCTTACGCCTAATACGCCCCTAAGATTGTCCATCTGAACAGATTGTACCTTAGATCTATACCTCTTATTCCAATACCATAGTCTTCACTAGTATACATTAACACAGGTAATACATATCCTGCTGCAAAGCAATAGTTGCATCGAGGCTAGTCCTTTGTATCCACTAAGGATTATTGTACCAGCTACCTTTCCCATCCCTTCACAACTTTCTACTACATCTGATATCCGTTCTTTTTTCACAAGATAAATCTCAAAATATTTAAAACTAGGATACTTGTTCGAATTGCTAACCATCCAATATGACATCATACCGCAAACTCTCCTCACTTACTACAATAATCTTATTCTTATCTACATTTATTTTAAAACACCTCCTTTTACACACCCTGTCAAACCCTCTATAATCCCCTCAAACTTTTCAGATTCGCCAGCACAAAAACTAAATATCCGCGTACAATAGGCACCTCTTCCTTCTCCCATCTATTCTAACGCCTTCTCTTACCACTCCTTCCTCTTAACTTCTTCTATCACTCATCCATATACAAATTTTAAACTAATCCAAGGAAACATAGCACATTCCTGCCTCACTCAACCAATGATACTAAACCATTCACTTTCAATCATTTTCTCTTAAACACGTTTCACTATCGTCTACTGCCTATACTTTTATTCATACTCCCGAAGCTACACCACACCATATATCACTAACACCTGTCTCAGAGTTTCCCTATTAATCCTGTAATACACGCCTATTACTAAACATAAAATCTAAATTTAAATTTATTCTTCCCTCCTCTCATTTTCAATTGATTGATCTACAAATCTATCTACCACTTCAAATTGCCACTTGTCGTTGCCAATCTAGTCCTTCATGTCATCGACGCACTCTTTCAACAAAAATACAACACTCATATCTTTCCTACAACACTTCATAAACTATAATTCTCCTACAGGTCCCTTATCCCCTTTACCCTCTACTATGAGGTATTATTACTGACTCTTTTCCAACCTATCTGAACTATCCCTCATAAACGCTTTGTTGTACAACTTCCATATCCAGTCATTCACAATCTTCTACGCCTCGATTCTATGATCATTTCGCCAGGTAAATTCCCATCTAATCTACAGACTTACTCATTCTTCAAATAC